>JASKGM010000009.1:4817576-4832464 GCA_034509205.1 Ceratonia siliqua
CTAGCATGATCAATGAGGTCCTCCATCTCCTAGAAAATATTCATCTACGAAACAAAGCTTAATCAAGTAAAATTAACTAAACCAAAAAACAAAACCCAAAACCCCATACATAACACAATAAAAGAAGCATACCAAAAAAGATTGGAAGAACAAAATAGGAAGATAACTGACCAAATAATAAAAAAGCGAGCCCCGACCTCATCTCTAATGACCAAAGGAGCAACAAAAATAGATAAGCTACCCAAGAAGCCATATTTATAACAAAGCTTTTGTAATGCCCTAAATTTTTAAATAGAAACAAAAAAAAACCCTTATATTTTCCTATCTTTCCCTTGGTTCGACGCCTCCTGCAACCCGAGAAGCCTCTCCCCTTCGCCGTTATTGCTTCTTCTTCCTTCCCTGCCCACCGTTGTTCCATTCTGGCCGTAAACTGCTACTCGTCTTGCCGCCGGTCACCACGAACAGCCCCCCTCACCGCCAGTATCTCCCCGTTGGTGCACGGAGGCTGTAGCTCGTGCACCGGTGCTGTTTGTTGGCGAGAAGGGCGTTCCTTGCCGTCAAGCCTGCTACAACTGGATTTCCTTCATAGCTTGGCTTTGTAAGTGGATTCATCCATCTTTTGAGTAATCCCTTGGGTTAGAAACATGTTTTCTTTTTTAAAACAATTTCTGTTTTGGGGGTAAGTCTTGGAGGTTTTGAATTCCCTTTGAACAAGTAAGTGATACTGTGAGTCAACCCCCTATAACGCTTGTTGTGAATTGTTTAGCATTCTCTTCTCCCTTGCTCAAATTCATGAATTATTATTGGTTATTTAGACTTAAATTCTGGATGCACACAACTGTTCGATAAAATGCCAAAAAGAAAACTATGTTAAATTCATACTTTGCTCCTTAGACTACTATCACGTTGGTGGTTGAGATTTACTGTTAACCACTAGTTGAATTCATGTTGGAAAGTCTAACTGTGCAAAGTGAACATTTCACTATATATATATATACATGAAATTGTAACCCCTTTTAATGATTGTGAATTTGGAAGTTAAACTATAATATAATTCTTATTCATGCATGGTTGGACTCAAAAATCATAGCTATGCAATTTAAGTCCTCCCCTAGTTATTAGAGTCATAACAGAAAAGTGGTGGCAAACTCAGTATATTAATGGGTTATGTATATGTGTTTGAACATAGGCTTGTCTGAAAGCAACCCGTTGGAACCAATTCAGTCTTGAAGTAAAGATATTTGAAGCTTGATTATTAAGTCTCCAAAGTTAGCAAGGTGAGTAGATTCTTACTTACCTCTTGATGTCTAAATTGTTAAATTTTAACTTGTGATTCAATGACTTTATTTTAAGTATGGTTTGGAAGAGATTTTTGAGAAAAGTGATATTTGTATATGTATATATGTGAAAATTTATTTTTATGTTCCACAGTATGAATTGTTTCTCATAATGATTATGAGAAAACATAAGTGGTACGAGATTTATGAAAGTGATTTAGAACTGTATTATAGGATCCGTAGTAGAGTGGTGGTAGAACTACTAGGTGCACCTAAGTTAAAACCTTTATCAGTTGAGGGCAGTTCCTGATAAAAAGGTACTTTTGTCAGTGAGTGCATTTCCTGACAAAGATTGAGTTTTATTATAAATGGTTCCTCCGGATGAGAATGCTCCAGAAGAGAACAGGAAATTTAGTATTTCCCTTCGGTGAGTGCAGTTCCCAAAAGTGAGAATCGGGTTATCCTCTAGTTGGAATTCATCCTCCGGAATGAGAATATTGTTTTCTCAGTTTATGTTTTCCCCTTATATTGTTATGGATCTTAGAAAATTTATATTTTGATTGAAGTATTACTTAACATAATGTCTCCTTAAATTTTATATTATTAAATATTATTGTAATATGATTATGAAGTAAAAGTTATTTTCTTTCCTAAATGTAAGGTGCATTAGGTGCATTATATGTTGAAAACGTATTGAAATGAGGTTTCATATTATTTTAGCAGTAATGCACTTTATATCTAGGAGTTTATGTATCACTTGATAAGTCTGCTTTTTATTCACTGAGTCGATGGACTCACCCTTCAAATTTTAACATTTTCAGATTAGGTCACTAGTGATTTTCCTTCAGCTCTGCTTGCACCATTTGAACCTGCTGATTGAATTGGTAGACATTACCCTGAGTAGTAGTATTGGAGTATATTTGAGGAATTGTGGACAGATGTTGGATAGGATTTATTTGCATTTTAGTTTGTTTCATGGTCTGTAATTATAATTGCATAATTATGTGTAATTTGGATATACAGTCCATGATGTACCATTTATTATTTTCTGTTAAGCCACTGAGACTTCTGATTGATGGTGAGCCTGTCCATCTTATTATTTTTCACAGATTTGTACCATGAGATAGTCCATATTTTAGGAAAAATTCTGTCAAAAATTTTAATAAATTATTGACTTAGTAAATTTTTATGAAAATATATTTAACTTTTATTTTTCATTTTAAAGATGAGTGTAAGTGACATTAATTGTATAAGTATTTTAGACTGATAGGTAATTACCTGAAGGGTGATTTCCTACGCTGGTCATGTGTTCTAAAATGAAGGGTGACAACTTTAGAACTATCCAACAGTTAAAAACCAAAGCCATCAAATAAATCTGACGGTTAACAACAAGGCATTTAATACTCCTCTGAAAAAACGTAGTAGTGCATTTAATGTTCATAAAATGTAAGCAGGTATTTAATGCCCCTTTGAGAAAAGCAAAAATACATCTAATGCTCTCTAAGAAAACAAAAGTGGCACGCTTAGCAATTAACCACCAACAATCAAAATACCTCAAAATATTTTGAACAAATAATATAAAACCAACCATAAAAAGCTAAGGTTTATAATAACGGGAGGTCAGCTTACCAAGATGGCCAACACCAGCCTCAACTACAAACCAAGATCCCCTAAAACCAGGATCTGTAGAAATAGTCAAGACTTCATCGAACGATACCGATAAATCAAAATAGGAAATTGATATAGGTCTTGACCAATCTTAAGATGTTCAAAAGTCAAAACAGATCAAAGGGTAAAAACAAAATAAACCAAAAAAAAGACAATTAATATTTTTTTTTGTTGAACACAAATTGTACAGGGATGATTAATCACTGTGGATTAGAACACCCCAGAGTATCCTTGAAAAAATACTACAAAACTGACCATAAAAGCAAGGTTTATAAAAAAATAAGCCCGTCAGAACGCCAACACCATCCTATGCACAAACCAATACCCTTCGAAAGAGAACTCGTGGAAGTAACTAAGGGTCTGTTTGTTTGGACTTATCAGAAAATGTCTTTTCTCCTTCTCCTACAGGAGGAATGACTTTTTTTTAAGGAGAAATTATTTTATATTTAAATACAATAATTGAAAAGAACTTTTGAAGAAAGATGAACAATTTTGGAGATGAAAGTTTTTTTCTCTTCTTATTTTTCTCCTTATTAGGAGAAATTACAATTTTTAACTTCTTCTTATAGGAGATTTTCTTTATTTTCATTAACTTATTATTTTTTTATAAGTTCAAATAAATAAGTATATTTTTATAAAAATATATTATTTTTTTAAAAAAATAACTTATTTTCAGAATAAACTTAAACAAATAAGATATAAAGCTAGTATTAAATGGTTGAAGCCATGCACAAGCAAGATAGAATTAAGCAAAATAGCAATAGAACCAAATTTTGTAATGAAGAAATAAGAGATAAATATCCAACCTGACCATTCCTAAGATGTTTGGTAATTAATACAAATTCAAAGATAAAAACGAAACAAATTATATATAAGAAGAGTCAATCAGAATAGAGCCTCACAATTGCTCGTGTTGAAACCTTAAAAGGATTTCTTTTCTTAACTTGAATATCTTATTTTTTTATAGTTAAATGACTTTATTGAAACTTCTATTTTTTTCTTAATATTATAATATTATTTATTAATAAAAAATAGTTATTCTTAATTGTAGTACCAATTTTTTATTTTTTATAAATAAAATAATTTATAAAAATAAAAAATAAAAAGTACTTAACACCGATTAAAATTGTAGTGAATGATCGTCGAATCATAATTTTTTCTTTATTTTTTTAAATAATGGTTCTCATAATTTTCTTTTATTTATTCCTCAAAATATCTTCTCACTGACATCTTCGCTTTCCATTCTGGTCACTGGCCGTCTTGAGCGACGGGGCAAAACTGTTGACGAAGCGAGGAGCAACTTTAGAGACGACATTGGTTTGCCCAGTGTCTCCGGCGCTGGTAGCTCAATATTCTATTGCTTCTTGCTTTTCTCTGGCTGGTCCTTCCCTTTTGATGCAGAAATGGGAGTTATTCGCTTTGAAATCAATGGAAATTCTGCTTTTGCTTTGCATTATTGTGGAAATTCGTTTTCTTCATATGGGGTTTCGATTTCTTGGAGACCCTTTTATGGTATGGCTTTGGACACGAGGAATGCAAGGAAATTTCAGGTTTTGCATGCTCAAAAGCTCAATTATGGGCCAATTAGTGCTTCACTGAAAAGCGGCTGCGTTAGTGATAGTCTTGTTTCAAAAGAATTAGAGTTTAAGCCATCATTCGATGAATATTTGAAGGCCATGGAGTCTGCCAGAAATGTTGGGGGTAAGAAGCAGACTAGTAGTATTAAAAAACAGAAGATGAGGGAAAAGGGTATCTCGGGGAAACCAAGGTCGGAAGGACATGAAGGAAATAAAAAAATTGGAAAACTTAAAGGGCGCATGGATAAAACAAATGAGTTTGAAATTGCTAACGAAGATGGGGCATTAGAAGTTGTTGAAACAGTCATGGGCAAAGAAGGCTCCTCCGCAGTTGATAGGGAGCTCAGAGGAAGAGGAACTAAACGATTTAAGCACGATTATGATGGGAAAGAAAGCAAACCTAATGTTACAGTAAAGCAGAAACAGGGGGCAGAGATAATGGAAGATGGATGGTTGAAACACCAGAATCATAGATCAAAACCAGAATCTGATGAATGCGGTTTGATTACAAGTAAACGTGGAAGGATAGGCAATAGCAAAGCTTGGTCTAATTGGAATGATAACTGTGAGAACATCATGGAGGGGGAAGTCAGTCATGATTTACATTCTTTAAAGATGTTAAGGGAAAAGCATGTTACCACTAGCCAAAGGGAGTGCAACTCAAGAGGGAAAACCCCTAGGGGAAATAAATTTGTTGTTAGCAACAATGTCATGCACAGAGGACTTGAGAGAAGCTACAAGAAAACTGAGAATGTGGTGAATGAAAATGGACAGGAAAATGTCAAGTTGAATGGCAGAAAAAAGCATTTCCTTCATAAGGGTTATGATCATGAAAACTTGGAGGTGGAAAGAGCAGCATTCAAGACTTTTGAGGAGTTCAATAATGTTATGAGCAAGCCACAAGTTTCACATAAGGAAATGGAGGAGAGAATTCAAACGCTAGCAAAATCGTATGTAGTTTATCTCTTTTTCTTTGCTTCTGGGATACTTAAAATTGGAAAATATATTTGGCTTAGAAGGTTTAGCGTATTCTTAAATTTTTATGACGTTATTATTTTATATTTATGAACAAACAAATTGAAGAAGTATGCATGAGGATCCTGTAGGAGCCATATACTAAAGAAAAGAAATAATAAGGAAAGAATATATGATACTAATAGGACTGACCAGCAAAAATTAACTGCTAAGGTGCTAGAGCAGCTAGACAAAGATGCAGAACAGCCTTTGGATCCACATGAATAACTGAAGCTCGGCTATTCCTGTAGATGGTTTTCTCCCTTGATAATCCTGTTGCACTCTTCCATGCTTGTCCACGATACATTAAGCAAATAGGACCACTTAATTGAACCAAACATCTTCTCAAGACATCCATGGTAAACAATGGTCTAGATTCTAGAACCATAATTGGCCCTCTCAGATGATCTATAATCTCACTGCAAATCCTGTTATTTCCAGGCCATTTGACAATATTGCGAGTGGACATATGATCAGCAGATTCTTGGCTGTTCTATCACATAATTTCAGCTTATCTGGACGCCCTCTTCTTCTCAACTGTATTTTCAATCTTATATTTAATTGCTATTATACTGAAAAGGACGTTGAGGGGAGTTCTGATGTGCACAACAGTTCCAAGGGTGCTGGGGATTGATGTTGTTCCCAGATTTTTGGAATAGCTTCTAACTGAAAATGTACCTTTCCCCTCTGAAATCTACCTTACTATGTTCCATAACATCTAAGTTGATGCTGCTGCACATCAAGTATAAGATATGGAAAGGGTCTTTCATGGCCACTACTTTATATTCATGATAGACTCTGAAAAATCTATATGCTACTTAATTTAATCCCTAATGTCTTTGTGTACTCAGCCAAAGCAGCCTTTTGATCCCAACCCTTAAAGGACAGTTTCCAAATTTTGAAACCATAGTTTGCAGAAGCCTTGGATCATACTCTATTATTCCAAAAGTCTCTCCTTATCCCCATTCCCGAATCAAATCTTAAAAAAGTAGAGAAATATCCCATTTTCATAATAGCTTGCAGTAGCCCTCACCATGAGCATCCCTTACCACCAGAACTGTTCATCTTATTAAGCTAGCCTCATAGTCACCTTCTGCCAGCCTCCTCAATATTTCCTCTCTCTGGTAGGAAAAATTGGTACAACCTTTTCTGATGCAGGACAGCAAGGGTTTGAAAGATTGGGATTAAAGGTTACTGTATGTAAATTAAGGGATGATCAATTTGCAGGCAATAGGGGAGGTATTAAGAGGTGAAGAAGTGGCTGTTTGGGGCTGTTAAAAGGACCTGCCAGATTAGGATTTGTCAATGGGTTCTAGGGTAGACCAAAGGAAGAGGCAATTAGGGTTGTAGGGTAGATCTTAGTAAAAAAGGCCTACTGGCTGGAGAGGCCTTTTGAGGAAGTAGAAGTATGTGGTGTGGTTTGGAGCTTGGTTAAAGATAAAGTCCTAGGACCTGATGGTTTCATGTTTGCTTTCTGCTAACTTCCTGTATATGCTTAGGATTAGTTTTTATTAAGCCCTGTAATATATTGGCCCATTGGCTATTCCTGTTGAGTGTATTCCTGTTGGCCCCAAAGAAAAAAGGGGGGAAAAGAAGAAAGTGAAAGGATTGTATATCCAAATCCCATGCAGTAAGAACTAACACCACAATAAGCTTCTTGAAGGACTCCTCCAAATGTAATATGGGCATATATGAATATAAATAAGATATCTCAATTGCCACAGAAGTATTTTTGGCTTAAAAGTTAAATTAGGAATGAAGCTTGGCTGCTAGAGTGGAATTTTTGTAATTTTCTGTTGATGGTTTCTTTCTTCTTACTTTTCTGTGATGGACGTTGGTGTACTTTAATTGCAACTGATATCTTGGGGGTGAATTTTTATTTTATGTGAAATATTCATCTCTTTCTTTTCGTTCTGCTCTCCCACACATGATATTCAATGGCTATTCGCATGTATGAATTTAGGGTTTTCATTATTTCAATCCTGTTAAATTGTTCCTTTTTTCTTCCTCTTGATCATTTTCTCAAAACAGGTTGAATGGTGCAGATGTCAATATGCCTGAATGGATCTTTTCTAAGATGATGAGAAGTGCAAAGATAAAATTTAATGACTATTCTATAGTGAGGGTTATCCAAATATTGGGAAAACTAGGAAACTGGCAGCGGGTGATACAGGTCATTGAATGGCTTCAAAGGCGTGAGCGTTTCAAATCTCACAAGCTAAGGTGCTTATTTCCTTATTTTAATTGATAATTGTTGTGCTTAACATTGTAGTTAACTTTGTGTGATGTATAACTGTGGCATTAAGCTCAGTTTGTATGGAAAACTCAAAAATAATCTGTCATGACTTGCTAGGAGTTGCAAGTGATTCTAGAAGGCAAAACAAATTCTATATATATATATATATTTGTTTTTCATTTGAAGGTGTTTCTGTTTGACTTGCATTGTTGTTAGATGTTGCTCAGAGGGATTGGGCTTTGTTGTACATGCATTGATTTATTTTGCTAGTGTCTCTGGTTTTTTTCCTTTTGGCAAGATCAGTTGAGGAGGATATCTTATTCTCCATTTATCTACTCTTTAAGTCACTTTCCCCTGATTTATTCAATGCCTTTGTTTTATATTTTTTTAGAGGTAAACTGTCAGTATTATTCTTATTTCCAACACTGAGTTTTCTATACACCAAGCAGCTACTAGTTTCTAAGATACATACACTGGAAATTAAGAATCCTTATCACACCTGGAAGAAGAGTTTTATTTCTGGCTAGTCCATGGCTTTGTTTTCTTTGAGTATCCTTTAATGTGCTGGTGTTCAATACCAGGCATATATACACTGCTGCTCTTGATGCACTTGGCAAGGCAAGGAGACCTGTAGAGGCACTAAATCTATTTCATGCGATGCAGGTAATGCATGTGATTCATACATGGTAACCTTTTGTTGTTAAGTATGTCTTACTTAATATTGAGGGTGGGAATAAGGACAACTTCACTAACACACTTTCCTTTTCTTCCAGCAACAAATGTCCTCATATCCTGATTTAGTAGCTTATCATAGTATTGCTGTCACTCTTGGACAAGCAGGGCACATGAAGGAACTCTTTGATGTGATTGATATCATGCGATCGCCACCTAAGAAGAAGTTCAAAATAGGGGCACTTGGGAACTGGGACCCTAGGCTGGAACCAGATATTGTAGTGTATAATGCTGTAAGTTTTAATTAGTGAAAAATTCATATTCAAGACATTGTGGTTTTACTATTTTCATTTCTTTGGAGGCCTTTTGCAGATTGGGCTGGATGGCTTTTGGGTCTGACTTTTTAATTGTTTGAAAGTGCAAGTTGAAGCCCAAGAATATCCTGATGGTTAAATTTAATTTATACAACTGGATGGTTTTGATAGTTGAAGAGAGGATAGATATGCAGGACATGATAAACCATTTTTGATGCAGCTGTTTCTTTATAGTCTTGAAATTAACTTATTAATGAAAAATTAAAAGATATTCTCTGTATTGCATACTTTTGAGTTAGATAAGGAGATGCACAAAAAAAATGCTGAACTTAAATAGTTTTTTGACTTTGCCTTACATGAGATAGCATCTAAGATGCAAATTCGCTTTCGCCTATTATCTTTTGTGTCATCATGAAAAGATTTTTATTAACTCTGTCTTCCTGTGTTTATTTTCCTCCAAATGGACTTTGGTATTCTGTGTTGCATTTTGAAAGATAAATAGCTTGAATGAATGTTTGAGAAAATGTGTCATGCTTGTATTTCCTCACACTTCCCTTTCTCCGATCATAAAGCCCCCTGATCCCTTTCTTTGTCTTTCATCCTCCCTAAACAGAATAAGAATAAGGCCCCGTTTTTTTCTAATTCAAAAAAGAAAGGGCGAACTGCTGGTTTGAAGTGGCGAAGGCCTGTGATAAAGTAAGAAAGAAAGTACGTTAAGGTTATGAAGTCATTTAGTCGAACTATAAAGAAAGGGAGGCTATGGTTACGAAGTAAGGTCAGCTGGGTAAGAGAAGCTCAGGTTATGAAATCGCTTAGCCGTTAATTAATTAATTAAGTAGTAGCGAGGCTCTGTGTATATGCATACATTTTTCTTTTATAAAGTGTTTGATTGTGTCTTGATTATACTAGTGGGAGTGGGTTTCTTATACTCCATGCCCAGGGTTGCTTATAGTAATTATTTTGTTTCTATGCTTTAATCTGTCACATGCCTTGGTAAACTTTCAAAAGTAATGTTCTGTTTGAAAATAATTTTTTTTTTCTGCTTGGTTTGATAATTTAGACTTTAGAGCTGATTTGGTATTTCCATATATCAATTGAGCATGCAGGTCCTTAATGCTTGTGTTCAGCAGAAACAGTGGGAGGGGGCCTTTTGGGTTTTACAGCAGTTGAAGAAGCAAGGCCAACAACCTTCTGCTACAACTTATGGCCTTGTTATGGAGGTAATCGTTTCCTCTAGTTTCTTTATGGTTTGTAGTTGCATAATCTTCCCATGTCTTGGTAAATAACAAATTTTAATCAATCTGAAGTTAAAATGGATGGTTTTAGTTAATGATTTTGTGATGGAAATAAGTACATTCTGTTAGAAAGAGAGTCCAAGGAGGAATGATGATATATCCTCTAAGAACAGCAAAGGACTGAGAGCCAGAACAAAAAAAAGCAAGAAAAAGCATACATCAGCTCAATAGTGCAGCCCAATCCCTTTGCAGTACAGCTAAAGAACCCCCAAAAACCAGAAGAACCATTAGCTTTAACACGTAAGGATGCCAAGAGCACATGTCTGTCCCCTAGGAATAGCTGGAAGCTTTGTTTTAAAACTCTAGCATCACGTTCCTTCCAAAGACACCAAATACCAGCAAAAAGTTCACAACTGTACAAGATATAGTGTAAGCTTTTGGGATGATTAGTTCTTAATGTTGTCAAAACCCTTCCTCTGAAGATAAGTCCAGTCTATATCAGGTTTTTATATTGTTAGAGGATTAAAGAAACCTGTAGCTATCACTATATATCTACTAGCTTTCTGTGCAATTGCATGTATAAGTGTTGTCTTGCCAATTAGGGACAAATTTTATTCCTAAATTTGTGTATGCTTTTTTTGTTTGACTTCTAAGTTTGTGTATGCTTGAACAGGTGATGTTTTCATGTGGCAAGTACAACTTGGTTCATGAATTTTTCAGGAAAGTTCAGAAGTCTTCTATTCCCAATTCATTGACATATAGAGGTATTCTCATGTATATTCATATCCATATGAAATAGCTTAATTTCATAATGGTCTTGACCCTTATGTTATATCCAGTTCTTGTGAATACACTATGGAAAGAGGGTAAAACTGATGAGGCTATATTGACTGTCCAAGAGATGGAAAGACGTGGAATTGTAGGTTCTGCGTCTCTTTATTATGATCTTGCTCGATGTCTTTGTGCAGCTGGACGATGTCGTGAGGCACTGATGCAGGTAATTCTCTTTATGTCTATTTTCTGAGAGTTGCTTTTTTTTGGGGGTGTGGTGGGTGGGGTGTTTGGGAGAGGGGCGAGAGTGAAGGTTTGCTTGTCCTCTTTGAAAAGTAATAGTACATTAAAATTTAAAAGGGACATGATGCATACAAATACCACATGATGCATACAAATACCAAATGCAAGTGAAAAAAAACCTAGCACCCAAAAGCATCCTCCAGCAACACAGCTTGCTTACAAATGAATGCATATTCCAGAGGCAACGCCAATCTGGCAGAAAATGCAATAGCTGATCTCAACTGTCTCGCCATTCATCTTACACATTAAAACACGAGTAACTACAATCATATTGCACATCTCTAAATTCAGCTCTGTAAATATTTCCCAAAGGAGCTATCCTCCAAACCCAAAGAAAATAAAAACCAGAGATTTGGAAGGTTTGTATGTCAGAGTTTTTTGTGATAGAATTTCTTGTTCATGGGATTTTATATGTATAACAATTTTAATGAATAGACTTTAAAGTTGTGTCTCCCAAGTGCAAAGAAGGTTAATGAAGTGAAATCCACAAAAATTCGTTAGTAATGGAAAATCAGAGAATCTCCAATAACTGTTATGAATGCTTGCATTTCAAGAATGGTTGCACTTAATGAAATGTACAACATAAGATGAATTGTGCCATCTTG
The DNA here is from genome assembly GCA_034509205.1 of Ceratonia siliqua. NCBI lineage: Eukaryota > Viridiplantae > Streptophyta > Magnoliopsida > Fabales > Fabaceae > Ceratonia > Ceratonia siliqua. Next base: position 4,829,249 of record JASKGM010000009.1, read on the forward strand.
CTACATAGCCATGTAACCTGGAAGGGCCTTGTAGATATCCATAGAACTCCAACAACTCCTCCACCATATGTACATAAACCAACATAAAAGATACTCCAAACCGCCAGAATTGTCAGTGTCACAGTTTGTCTTTTCAGGGCAGTGAAGAGTATGGTCACTTCACTTAAGTAAATTGGAAAAATTTCAGTATCTGTCAAATCTGTGTTGAAGTTCTTTCATTTCAGAGAGAAGTGACCAGGTGATTATTGAAATTAAGTTATTAAATTTAATGAATTTTAGTATACTGGGGTATTGATACTCTTTAAGGCGTGCTTGACCACAGTAGGTGTTGCTCATACTATGACAGATAGAGAAGATATGTAAGGTTGCAAACAAGCCACTAGTAGTGACATACACTGGCTTAATTCAAGCTTGCCTGGACATTGGAAACATCCTAGATGGGGCATACATTTTTGAAAAAATGAAGGATATTTGCTCTCCAAATCTTGTTACTTGTAACATGATGCTGAAAGCTTACATGGAACATGGGATGTTTCAAGAAGCAAAAGATTTGTTTGAGAAGATGTCAGAACACGCAAAGCATGTGAAGAGAAATTCTGATTACAAAACTTGGGTGATGCCAGATATTTACACATTCAACACTATGTTAGATGCATGTATTGCAGAGAAGAGATGGAATTATTTTAACTATGTCTATCAAAAGATGCTATACCATGGTTACCACTTCAATCCAAAACGTCATCTTAAAATGATACTGGAGGCATCAAGAGCTGGCAAGGTGACCTTCCTCTTCTTTTCTTTATATATATATATATTATTATTATTATTATTTAATGTCAGTGATCCTTTCATGATCCCGCGGAAAGAGAACGTTTACTCTGGTCATGTGGTAGATGAGAGGATATATGCTTGGTTAGTAAGAATTTAGTTAAAATAGATGTAGTGTATATGAATACTAACTTGCTTGGTCAGCCAATAAAGAGCAGGAATTGAATATGGGGTTGCCATTTTCATCTTATCCCTTCCAATCTATTTTTGTGATCTCAAATTTTGATTTGCTAATAAGTTGAAAATTAAAGCAGAAGTGTATTGTATTATTGTTAACTACTTAAACAATATATATGTGTGTGTGTGTTTACTTGATGCAATGTACTTTAAAGAGGGGAGAGGGGAAGGCTCTGTCTTTTGGACATTGAAAATAAATAGAAAATGTTAACTTGAGGAAACCTGAGTTCATCATTCCATTAAGTGATGAGAACCTTGCTTGGTTGCCAGGAAGGGCCTATTGAAACAACGTGGAAGCACTTGGCCCATACAGATCGTACTCTGCCAGCTCCTCTAATCAAGGAAAGGTTCTGTATGAAGCTTGAAAAGGATGACCATGTTGCAGCTCTCACATGTATCACCAATAATCCCTCAAAAGACTTGCAGGCATTTTCCAAGTTGTCATGGTTGAATATCTTCAAAGAAAATGCTCAACGGTTTCAGAAAGATACGGTTGTTAGGTTAATGAATGAGGTTAACTACCTAGTTTCCAAGAGTAGCTTGCCACTTCCAGTACTTGAGAATCTAATGCAATCTTGGAAAGAATTTTGTACTACTGAGCTTACTGTAACTGACATGCAATCAGTGGAAACTGAACTAGCAGCAGAATTTGAACCAGTTGGTTAACTCTAGATAACATTTGTATGTAAAGCATTGTAATATATTATGTACTAAATAATAACACCAGTGGTTATAATGTAGATGTCAGTGAAGGATACTGCCACCCATTTATTTTTGAATTGTCTGGTGGCTAGATCCTCTTGGAGCAGAGGAGTGAGGAGGACAGAGCTTTTACAGCAAAGTGCTTTTGGTAGATGTGGTTGAGAAAGTGGGTGCTCAAATTTTCAAGGAAAATTCTCTGAACTTAATGAATTATGAGATTGGAATGTTTTTATAGCTTCTCTTTATTGTCTAGCTCATGCCTTTTGGGGAGGGGATTCTTTTTGGATTTTTCTTTGTTGTATATCTTATCCTCAGGAAAAGTCTTTTTGAAAAATAGAAATTGCTATAAATAGAACTTCTTTTGAAAAACTTCATATGAAAACTCTTTGGCAAGTCAATGAGAGGACTTCGTGAAGAACACCTTCCAAGAGAGTGCAATTTGTATTTTGTAGCAATGTTTTGTGTACAAAGCACGAAACTTGTGTGTAAATACAAATGAATATAATTTAATGAAATCATTTTACTCAATATATTATTTTTTTTTTAATTTTCATCTCAGATTATAATTTTGTCTTTAATAAATAAGTGGGAGTATAGCTGAAAGCCATCATCTCTCGGTGATTTAACATCTTTAGCTTTAATACCACATTCCACATCATTCGGTTAGGAAAAGTGGTATAATTTAGTATGAGCAAGATTTTGAGAAAAAAAATATATAAATTAAAAAAAATTAAGTGCTTCTTTTTCTCATAAGAATGAAATTCCAAAAAAGTTTATGTCAACTTTTAAGAGATAAAAATGCAGCTTGATGTAATAAAGATACAAATTGTTATTTTGTAAAATATTTATAATTTTTTTTAACAAAGAATTGGAAAATTTATACTTAAATATTCAAATAGACATGTGGCATGTGCTTGCACACGCAAACACGTGAATTTCACAAAACGTATGTATATGTGCACGTGTAAAAGCGTGTGAATACGGCAATCGCTGTGCCTTTGTGATTTTCATTGGAATAGCGCCGTTTGTTTTGTTACCTCAAGTGTTAATCATTATAAGAAAATATTAGGCTTAATTGAATTTTAATTCTTTTAATTTATTAAATTTTGTTCTTTTTAATTTTATTAAAATTATAATTTTAGTCATTTAGGATAAAACTAAAAAAACCAATTAAAAGATCATATTACTTATAATAAAAATAGATTTAATTATTCTATCGTCACAAACAATGACGATGAGATATACTATTTATTTCTCATTAAAATATATTATTTATTATTTGTTTTTTTATTTTTTTCTTAATTTTTTTATTTTTTAATATTAATTAATTATTTTTTATGTCATATATTTTTTAAAATTTTATTATTAAAAAAATTATAAATAAATAATATAAAAATATAAATAATTATATAACATAAAAAATAATTAATTAATGTCAAAAATAAAAAATCAAATGTCAAAACTATTCTACTGGCCGCTAACATAATGCCCTCCTTCTTTTATTACTAA
>JASKGM010000009.1:4869015-4884122 GCA_034509205.1 Ceratonia siliqua
TCTTTAAAAATTTTAAAAAAAATTTATGATATAAAACTTAATTAATTAATTTTAAAAAATAAAAAAATTTAAAAAAATTTAAAAAAATTTAAAAAAAAAATTTAAAACTCCCCAACCGCCCACATTAGTGGGCGGTAGAGGAGTATTGCCCTTCTATACACTATCCAGCCAAGAATGGAAATAAAATAACTATTAAAAATAGAGAAATGTCACCATTAGTTATAGCAAAAACCATCTTGGTTTTAACTTTTAAAAACAACTATATTAAATAAAATGTTTCATTAAATAATATTATTCAAATACTATAGAGAAATGACATTATCCATGGTTGGCATCTTATAAAAAAGAAAAAGTGATATAATTATAATATTTTTAATAAATTTACTTGAGTCTATTATCTATCTTATGATTGAAGAAAGTGAACTTAATACACGTATTCATGATGAATTTATCTCAGCCTTACTTTTAGGGTGAATCTTATTTGTAGGAATATTTTTTTTTTAATTTTTAAATTTTAAAAAATATGTTTGATTTTTATTTTTATTTTTTATTTGTAGAAAATAACAAATAATTTTTCTATTATTTTTTTGTCACTATTTTTTTATTATTTACAAAATTATCATTACTTTTTTATGATTTTTAATTTAATTACAATATTGACATCGCATTTTTAAAATTTGTTTTCAATTTTTAAATTTTAAAAGAATTTAAAAAATATATTTTAAATTTCTAATCAAATATATTTTTATTCTTATTTCAAAAATAAAAACAACAAAACACTCAAACCAAATACACCCTTAACTTATAAGAGAATGATATCTTAGACTTATATAAAACACATAATCACTCTACTTACTTTTAACACCTTTTTCGTAGCTGCAAGTTTTTTATTATTGTTTCACCTTTTAGAACTATTCAGTATCTGGCCTCACTTCTATACAATAATTACTGACAATTCCAACATGAAGTTTTGAGTCTAACTATTTGTGATATATAATATAACAAAATTAGCTGAAAATGTCATTTGGTTTAACCGATGAAGTTTCTTTTGCTGAGCGCAGAGACTTCGAATCAAACTCTGCCTTAACCATGAAGAGGAGGTTTAGGATATAATCTATATGGATGGGCTTGAAAAGTAAAAGAGAAACCAGCTCAAGCAACAAAAATGAATTGCAAGTAGGAAAAGAAACTGAAATTCGTTTACTTTATATATATGACTAATATTATACAGGACATTCCTTTTCTAATGATAGCAAATCCATCAATGACTGCTTTTTGATTAATGGAATATTAAGGTGGGGTTCATGTAATAATACTCTTTGCTCAACTTTATGTAGAAAGTGTAGCTTTTTTCTCCATTTTTGACCATAGGCCTAAATCATGAATCATGAATCATGAGCAAATGTACAAGTAAGCTTGTGCTCTTGTAGACTAAATCATAAAATCATATATTGCAGTTCAAAAATTCAAGTTGCCCAAAAATTGTCTTTCATATCAGACTTCTGAATCTTCTCATGCTAAAACTGTTTTCCTTCAAATGTCTGTCCAAATTGCCAGTTTGCTGGGGCAACATTGTAAGATGTGAGTGTTCTTCCACCGCTGATGGTCACCTCAAAGGACAGAGGCTGTCGTTGAAGGTTGGCACTGCAATGCCAGTTTTGTCCCCAATTCCTTGCCATGGGAATCCATCCTGTTCTAGATCCCTTCACTTTCACAACAACCACTTCACCATCCAACCCTACATTGGAAATCAGGACTTGATAGAAATGGGAACTTCCACTCATTGTGAATTTCAGGCCACCACTTCTTTCACACTTTACTCTGCACAAATTGACGTGAACGAAATTTGTTTCCTTTTACTGAGCAAGATACATAACATTAAGAAGATGGTATAGTGAATCTGCCACACTGAATCAATATTCTTACCTTCTATACTGAACTGGAACAATATCAGCTTTTCCCTTGGCAATTTCAGCAAATGCAGCTTCTGACATCTCAAAATGTTCTCTTGGAAAATTGCACCAGCCACCATAATCAGCTGAAAGTCCATAATTTGGAGGACAGAAATCTGTAGCAGTAACAACTACAGATGGGCTTCCCAGCATGCACCACAAGATGTGGTTAACACATCTCATCTCATAGCAAGCCCCACAAGTACTCCCTCTGTTGAACAAGATGGTGCTTAACCCAGCACTATATTTCCCATAGTTGGCTTTGTGGAGGTCTCCATAACCACAAGCTCCTTCTGCAACACACGCACAACTACATTGTCAAAATTGAATGCTGTATTTATGCTGAGAGTAAAAGGAGCAAGAAATCAAAGTACCCGTAATGAGTGACCCATCTTTATCTTTGGAGTATGTTGCAGTGGCAGACTGCCATTTCCCGTTCTTGTTAGCTGCAATCTTACAAGACTGTAGTAAAATGAAGTAGAGAAGTGTAGATTGAAGAGTACCCATCTGAGAAGATAGAGTTTAGAGTCTGATTATTAATACTTTAGTTTTAATTGTATTCTGTTTGTTAGCATTAGTGGGGCTGTCAGAGGACTAAACAATAAAGAAAAGCCTTCTTTTCTTAACTGCAGGTGTTGTTGACCTCCTTGCTAGAGATGAACATAGAAACTTTGACAATTTCCACTTATTGAGTCTTGGTTTCAAATTGTGGGGACATTCAGCTAGGCCGAGATTTATGGTAATTTGTTGCTTATTCCAAGGGGCATGCTCTTTTTATTTTTTTCGTTCTTTTTCTATTCTCTTCTTTTTAGGCGGGAAATGAAGACTCGAAAAGAGGAGCTTGGAGCCTGCATTTGCTATCTGGATGTATTCGAGAGAGAAGGGTAACGGCTTTGAGGCTTTGTACTAGTGGCAGACACACAAAGCGGAAAGCTCTACACTATGCCTAACAGAAGATTCTATAATGTGGAACCTTGACTGCCAAAGAGGAAGTTTGCTGGCTTTATTAATTAATCATAATGTTTCAGAGGACATGTTTAATTTTGTTATTTTTTGTTTTCTTGGGATTCCCAAACACGTATGAATACATATGTTGGCGGCTTTTTCAGCTTCAAAAACAACGAAATTTCAATCTACTCCAAAATTAGATGCTGAATGTAGTTATGTTATGTAATTCAGTTACTTTTGAGATACAATTTATTAATGTAAAGGGGAAAAATAAAAATGGGGTGACATAATTATGTTCAAATTTTCACTCATTAGTGTTTGGTAGATGATGAAAAAATCATTCATGCCGTAGGAGGGCAGGCCAAATATTATGGGATAAAGTGAAAATGAGTTACAGGTCACCTTCATTTATACCAAATAAATATAAAAATAGTATGTTATTGTTGATATTAGAATAAACTGACTTTTTTTATGTTGCAATTAAGTAATGTTTTTGTCAATTTATACACATCAAATTAATTTGTCTCTCTAATTATAGTCAAAAGGTATGCCTTGGTAAATTAAAATGAAACCACGAGGTTCAAACATTATTCTCACTGAGCCTTTTCAGTTCTACCCATAATGAGCGTGTAAGAATTGCCAACCCAAACTATATAAATTTTGAGTTAGATATTATTAATTTGGTACGCCAGCTGTGTAAATTAAAACAATTACATAAATTGGAGGATAAAGGCAGTATGATTTTGCATGATGGGAAAAAGCCATTAGTGAAGGTGCCAGAATCCCGCCTCAGTCCTTCCCAGGGTGGTAGTCGCAGGCCACAGCCTTCACTTCTTGTATCACTATTCGCTACCCACTGCACACCAACCGCTTGCGGCTTGGGACTTTTTTCAAACAGTTTCGTTCCCATGTGCTTCATGAGACTGAAACCCAGCATCGTATCCTCATTTACAATCTCAGTGCCTGACATCTCAGTCCGTAGAGTCAGACACCTAATCTTTAGGGAACTCAAGAACAACACTCATAATTAATTCACCAACGAAATTGTCTACATCCACAATATATATAGGATACCCTATTAAAATCTTCCATTTTCTTTGTTTTCTCTAACTTTGCTGATACTGTTGCCATGGAAGGGAATCCCATGCCTTCTTTCGCCGTTGTTAAATGCTGCTAGTAATGATTACCAAAGTTGGAAGACATGTCATGAATGTGTTATAGTACTTAGAAGCATCAATTATTTTCTATAAAATGAGAGTCATCATTGCTTATGGTAAGTAATGACATTGTGTGGTTGATTAATTCACTCTCGAGTTATCACCCACTGTTAGTTACTTTCTGCATTTGTTTGCTTAGTTGGTCATAAACCCACCAACTAATATAATTGCAGCATTGTCTGATTTGGTGCCACTGTCTTTTCTTTGGTTGAACTGAATTAAGTAATCTTGCAAATGGGATTTAACTAAAGCAAAGCAAACAAGGCGTAGGGACCCACAATGCAGGGTTTGTCCCTATATCAACAGGAAAAATTCATGACATTCAACGGTCCAATATTTATTTCAATAAAAAACAAAGGGTTCCTATACTCACAATACAAGGGATACTTTACTACTACACGCTCTCTCTCCTCTTTGGAGAGGGCTACATCTACACCACTAAAGGAGGTAAAGCTAGGGTAGGATAGAAATAAGAAAAGGAAGTACCATTGGATGCCCTTGTGCACTCCAACGACTACTTTTCTTATAAAAACCAAGGGTGAAATTTAAAAGTAGAAGATAGTAACAAAGGGAAATAGAGATGGGAGTCCCACAAGACTACTTTTGAGTTATGGGACTTGGCCAGCTTTGGGAAGCAGGCGTTGGTGTTGGTGGTGGTGTGCTAACTGCTACGGGAAGAAATTTAGGCGAGAGGTGTAAGTGGCTTTTGGAGACCAATTGCTTGGAATGACACCTCTGGCAGACAGAGTTCTCCCAGAAGAGGTGCTTAGTTTCACAGAAAAGGGTCCCCTCAAAGGTCCACCAATAATGCACCAATTTGCACCCCAGAGATGATTCATCTGTAGCCACTCAATAGACCCCGCCTGTCAATGCCAAAATACAAAGATCAAAAGAGAAAACTAGTCACTCACATGATTTAATTTGTAATATCCAGGACCCACCTAACAGAGATTACATTACATATAATGGGGGAGAAGGGAGGAATGTAACTTTTAACAGAAGTCCCTGCTGATCACATGCTTGTGTTAGAAGATATAGGAAAAAGCACCAATAGAGTTCCAACCTATCGATATCTTAATCTGACAAAAAAACTGTACTCTCAACCAGAATACATTATTCAAAATCATTTAAAAGTTCATGAGACTATGCAGTGAATAATGGAGTATGGGATGATATAATTCACAATCCTCCTTTACTAAAGGATGGAAGTGTTGGGGTAAATTTGGCACGGGATCTAAGGAGACACGTCCGCAATATTTGGATTTGGGGACTGGGGTATCCCCAACATGAATTAATTAAGAAAACGCTCCCTGCTTTTGCCTTTTAATTGATAGGTAGAATATGTGAATGCCCATAATGCAAGCTTTAGAGCAATTTAAGCAGTTCTTTTTGGTCAAATCTGCAACACTTTTCAAGCAGTGTTCCAAAGATGCAATATATTATCTGTTGCACTTTAATTAAAGAATGCAAGTACTGTACATTAATTCTAGCTATAAAATATCTATAATTCCATCACTTTCTTACAGATCATGTGAGAAGCTGTTAGCTGTAATGGCATCTGATTCTCTGAGACGCCAGAAATTCAGGGTGATTCTCTTTCGCATCCTTTTTACCTTCCGTTTTTTTTAAGTCTTATGGATTTAAGATATTAAAGGAAAAAGTATAAGGCGAGAAATGAGATAAATAATTATGAAGAAGAGAAGATAGAGGCATACCTGTTGTATATGCATGGAGGCGATGTCTCCATCTCCATCCTCAAACTCCACCGAAAGGGATAGCCAAAAAGGTGTGGAACCTTCATTAACATGGAACGCTATGTTTCTACCTGGATATTTGCATGCTGTTCTGCAAACATACAATCACAAACCACAAATTTCATTCTATTTTAATTTTTAGCTATCAATTATTACAATTACTGGGATAGTAAAATCAACATTATACTAATCAGTTTACCAATAGAAACAAACAGGATAGTAAAATCAGAGACAAACTTTTTCCTTTCATGGAAAGCCGTGTTGATAAAGAAACCCAAGGCAGTCAAGAAGTCAAATCTATGCTTTCTTTCGATGTATCTTTTTAACTCCAAAGATAAAAAAGAAAAGGAAAAATGATAGTATTTCTTTCGATGTATTTTTTTTTTTAATCAAATGATAGTATTTTCACGTTGAAGGAGTAAGGGTTTAAATTAAACGTTAAAATTAACTAATATTTAATGTTAGAAATAGTAGGGTGAACACAATTGGATGGTTTGGTCGGTTTGTAACCGCGAAAATCAATTTTCAAAAATACAAAATATTGATACATAATTAGCAAAATTGTATTACAAACAAGTTAAATTTGGTAGTTTGAAATTGAATTATCACAATATCACATAGTGAGCCATTTAATTTATGAAATACTAATAATTAATAACCAAAAATCATAGGTTGAAAGCATTTTCAACTCAATGTAATCAAATAAAAATAAAATGCGATGAGATTCGATTTAAACCGCAATTTGAGAGTCCTAAACCACAAAACAAACCGCTAACTACGATTTTTCTAAATTTTAAACCAAATCGCATTGTTGGAAGTGCGGTGCGGTTCCATTGATTTTGTAATTTTAACCATATCGATATATACCCTAAAAACAATGTTACTTGAACAAATTAAATGCTTTTGGACATGAGCAATATTATGTTATCGCCTCATTTTAGGACGGTAGTTTAAGAAAAATTACTCTCACCTCTTACTTTTTTTGTTTTTTATTCTTATTTTTTTATTTGTTGGCATTAATTAATTATTTTCTATGTCATATGTTTTTTTAAAAAAAATTTTTATATTTTTTTTTACTATTCTTTCATAATTTTTTTATACTATTTATTTATAAGTAAAAAATTCTTAAAAATATATATAACATAAAAAATAATTAATTAATATTAAAAAATAAAAAAAAATAGAAGTGAGAAGTAAATAGTATATCTACCGTATACTATTGTATGATAAAATAAAACTATCATTTGGACATATACACTCCACTTGGTGCATAAGGAGAAGGCTAAAAAATATTTGAAAGCATTTAAACAAAATTGAGGGTATTAGGATAAATTAATCACAAAATGAGACCGAAATCATGTCATTGTTTTTATTTTAAATTTTAAAAAAGGATTTTTTTCAAGAATTAATTTTCTCCAAAATTATTTACAAACCACAATTTTAACCCAAAAAATTAGAAGAGGCAGGGATAGTGACAAAATGAACGAAAGAGAGACAATCATTTGTCAATATTTACGGCTCTACAAGATAAAAAGTCAAAGAATCTGGAGGGTATACGTACCTTCGGTAAATGACAGGGATTTCACCTCGGTCCCTGAGTTGACCATTCTCGCCAGCTATAGCCATGCGCCCAAAGGCCGAGCCACTGAGGTCGAAGTGGGTTCGGTCGGAGGGGCACCCTGGACACTCGTCCGTTATTATAACCGTCACCGCTCGCCTCGAGCACATACTCTTGTCCAGGCACTTTACCTTGTAGCATGCTCCACACCCTTCCCCGTTCTTGAATAATACCAGCCCAACCGCCCCTACCCGTGCCCTCAACGGCTTCACGTCCACTAAGTTACCGTACCCACATGCCCCGCCTTCACACATTCGTTAAAAAACTCATGCCAGTTAGATCAATTCTCCCTATTTATTTATGTAAAGCTCATTGCGTCAACTCAACCTTCATCCATCAGCAAGTGAAAAGTAAAAGGAAAACCTTGTAAATAATGTGGTTGCGGGGGAGTCACTTACCGGTACTACCATCACCTTCGGGGTCGCCGTACCAGGTAGCGGTACCCGGATACCAATGTGGGTCTGGAACTCCAACCCGGTGTTGAAGCTGTCCCTGCGCGCTTACTGACAAAACTCTCAAGGCCAAGCAAAAGCAGAAGCTAAAAAACGCGGCGGAGGCACGGTGGCGCTGCATTGTGTGTATAGGGAAATGGGTGAGCGCGCCACCGATATTTGTGAGCTCCAGTGAGCGCAGAACCCCGAGAAAAACAGTTGGAGGAAATGTAAATTAGAACAGTGAAATGGAGCGTTGCCGACAGTTTGATGGCGGCAGAGGCACTTGGAATGATGAGACCGTTAAGGGAAGGGTTTCTTATATTAGGCAATAGAATAGGCAGGGTCCCAGGGCTTTTGTTTTTTTGGCCTCATAATCCACTGGTTGAGTGTTTATTCACAGAAGTTGCCACTGAGAGTTGGGCCCCACCTGCGCTTAAGTCGTTAAATCCCCATGTGCGATGCGAGAGAGTGTGCTGTCTTCTAGACAGAAGGCGAAAGGGTGTATTGGTCATTTTAAATGGAAGTGGATCTTTCCCTTCCTACCGTTAATCTCGTTGTTAATGCGCAGCCTGAAAACGACGTTGTTTTGAAGAGCCGAGATTCCCCTGCCGCAGTGGGTGGGAGAAGGACCAAGAGAAGAGTGTTCTCACTTCTCAGTATGAAACTGTGAGTGGATTATGTTGACTTATTTGCTAAGTTTCTCTGCGTCCAGTTCCACCAACCAGTTATAGAGCCTTCCTTTAATTAATTTACTTATTTTCTTGTCTAATTTGGCATATTATTTTGATTATATTATTAATTTCATGAGATAATGGCCATACAGTAAGACCAAGTCCATTCGTAAAAGTGAGGGGGTGAGGGTAGGTAGAGGGAGTGAGTTTGCAGTTAGCCTTCCATAATCTGAAATTATTATGTTTCTCATATTATCCTGCTTCTAAATTATCATAAATTGTTCATAAAACACAGTTCTCGCCCACCAGAAAATCCGCCAAGGTCTTCAATTCGGGAATCTTGTGCTGCTGCTCACTAGTTGGGTATCAAAATAATGATATTAGGGAAAATAAAAAACAAATTACAAATATCTAAGAGTATTTTTTTTCTTCTGTTGGGTTATTTTAGTACGAGATTCTATTAAATTTGTGAGCAAGCTCGAAGAGAAACAAATGCGACAAAGTTGGCGGCAGAAAACCTTTCTGAATTCTGAGATCAACTACACGTCCAATCCAATACTTGAATGGTGGTGTTGGCTCCTAATGCTACTAAAAAGTATTATATATCTTAACTATAATCGACTGAGGAGATCGGACACTGAGTTGATAATATAAACTATCTAAATTGTTGAGTAATTGAAATCCATAATGATATTATACTTTCGATTCCTTGATTGTCGGAGTATGAGGGGATATGCAACTCACATGCAGAAGTACAAAGCATAAAATCAACACAAAGATATGAATGGTCCACCTTGTGCTTTTAATACCATATTTTATTGAGGAAAGTCTATCACCCACAGTATGGTTTCACTGTGCAGCCATAACAAAAACATAATTTAATGTATAGAATCACCCACAAAGATATGATTGTGCTCATGTTTGATAAAGCGTGACTACGTGGTGGTTAAAGTGGCCTGACGATTCAGCACAAAGATAGCACGAATCTTTCAAATTCATATATTGTTAATTTTCACGTGGGTGCTCAAGGCATAAACACAAAATCTAAATGCATGGCGAGCAGGTTAAACGGTTAATCATAGAATATTTATTCATATCTGCTGATCCGACTGCTTGCTCTACTATCTACACATTATATACAACCAACAACATTATAGGGGCATGACTGGCTGTCACGACAGCCATTATTTTCTCCCATCAATTTCTATAGCTATTTCGTGTCCAGCTGATAATCCTGAATTACGCCCATTGACATTGGAAAGCGCCTTGTGCCGCATTTTCATAACTTCAAATGTTGGTGTCCAAATCTTAATCAAACACATCGCCTCATCTGTTTGTCTGATTAAGAAAGAAGGTAACGGTCAATTAAAGCGGGAAGTGTATTCAACACCAAGGGGTTTGATATTGCTGATAAATCTATAGTATTTAACTACGAAAATTGCATATATATATATATATATATATATCCCATAATGTAACTGATTCCTGATCACTTGATGATTATCGCTAAGCTAGAAGTGGATAATAATAATATCATACAAAAATGCATCATTAGAAATGTTCTAAGTTCCGAACTAGTTCATCTGAAATACGGGGTTAATCAAATGGTATTTGCAGAAATAAATGCCCCAGAGAGGATCGTATTTTCGATATCTTTGGGAATCATCCATGGATCATACCTCAAAGGGAAGCAGCACCTAATTTAAGCCTAAATCAAAATTACATTTTATAGGCCTATTTGGCTCATGGAACCAAAATATTGGAAGAAGTTGATAAGTGATCACAGTCGCAGGTACTGGTTGCAAACCAGTGGAAATTAGTGATGAAGAAAATCCAAGATAACTTGAATGACAAAATCATGATAAATCAAGGGAATAAAATCTATTTTACCTGGTCACTAATCCTGTTGTTCCGTGCATCATTTTTAGATCCATATACAGGATCGACGACAACATAAGGAGGTGGGTGAGCAGCATTTTTCAGGAGCGGAACCCTGTCAGGAGTATATTCATCATCATTGTCATAATATTTATCGGGCCCAAGAGCTTTGAGTATCATTGCTATTAATAAAGAGAGTCCCTGCAAGTGAAAGGCACAGGCAGCCATCGATCAGGGCATCATTCATCATCCAAAGATAACTTCAATATCAAATTTTCAAACTTGTCATAGATAAATGTATCCAAGTAACACGTGAAATATGCATTAGCTGATTATGTATAGCACTGGAAAATCATATGGATTAAAAAGACTGTCAATTTCCATTTTATTTACTATTTACATAAATGTATCCGACAAGGTTGGAATATGAAAAAAGATTACCAACCACACACAAATTTCTCAATCGTGAATATGTATTTAAATTACTAAAATCTAAACAAAACAAATTAAGCACAATAAGAGACAAATATAACCTCAGCAATAGGAAGCAGTGAGGAAGAAATAATACATTTGCTGATCTTAAAAAAATGTAAAGACTGGGAACAGCTCACGCTTCTCTAAGGATGACAACGAACTAATGGAGAAATGAAGTACAATTCTCTATTTTTATCTCATAGAACAAAGAAATTGAATGATTGTTGTATGGCACAAGAATAGAATACATTTTCAACACAAACACACACACACAAAGGGCAAGAAAGTATGCAGGACAGAGAGAGAGCGAGATTTACCTGTATAATGACAATTGACAGGCCTACCCATTTGCACATCTCAAAATTAGTTCTGATGAAATTCTTGAACTGATCAAAATTCCCTGAGGGATCTTTTGGGAAGTCCTGATTCAATTTTCCAAGTCAAAACGGATCAAAATAATGAAAACAACCATCTGATGCATTGAGAAACATGCTACAAAGTTACTGAACTAACGTAAATTTTATCAAGAAGTTTTTTTGTATATGATATACCTCCTCCCAGTCCTGGTTTAGAAATACATCAAAGGTTACTGCAGCCTCTAGCATGAAGAGCAAAAAGACAAACACCATATACTGCAAGCAGTCAAGATAAACAGTGAAGGAACAATACCATGTTGTCAAACTATTGATAGAAAAAAGTTAACAGATCACCTATAAATATATAAGTAATTTTAATCAAACAGCTATGTAGTATTCCCTCCCCGCTAAACTTGAAGACAGGACAAATTTTTTTCTCCTAGGAAACATAATTCCTGAGAGTCATGGTTCCTAACAATCTTGTTCCCATGAATGTAAAATTGTGTTTGGTTGATCTCGTAGATTCCTGAGAATGATAGACATTTTCGCATTTAGGTTAAAAGTTATTTTCCTGAGAATCTAGGTAATTTTTACAAATATACCCCTATATATAAATTACAAGAGATTTATATTTTAAAGAAAAATAGGGGTTGATGGTTGGGGTTGGTGATTTAGGGTTTGGAACTGGGGGGTTGGGGGTTTGGAGTTTAGGATTTAGAATTTGGGATTTGGGGTTTGGGGTTTGGGGTTTGAGGTTTGGGAGTTGGAGAATTAAGATTTAGGGATTTGGGATTTGAGAGTTTGGGTTTTAGGGTTTGAATCTTAAGATTTGGGGTTTACGGGTTTAGGGGCTTAGGGTTTGGATGTTTGGGATTTGAGGTTTAGGATTTAGAGTTTCGGATTTCGAGATTTGTAGTTTGGAGTACGTATGGTATGATGGTTTGTGAGGGAGGATAAAATGGTCATTTGCATCTCCCAAAATTTTCTCCGAAAATTTAAAAATACTACTCCCTTACATGAAAATTTTTTTGTGAGAAACTTACTTAAAAAGTGCTCCCGGGAATCCTGATTTCCTGAAAAAAAAATTTTAATCCTTATACTAAACGTCTGGAAACAAAGATTCCCAATTAGTGATTCTTAAAAAAGTTAGAAGAATCCTGTTACTAAAGTCCTCCAAAGTTATACTTAGTATCACCCGCTGTAAATTTTCAAGCATTGATAACATTCACTGGCCAAAATGAAGAGAGGAAAAAATATATATAAAACAGAAGGAACTTTATAAGAACCCATCCCCCCGGCACTGAGCTTGCTTCTTCCAAAATGAAATTGGATCATGATCAAATATAGAGAAATACCTAACAAGGTTGGATCGCAGAAAAAAACCAGTAATTACAAAACGACCTGAGTTTTAAAAGTAAAATTTAGAGCAGAAAAACAGTTAAGGGAACAGTAATATCTTCAATCTAAAAGATTCGAGAAAAGGATACCAAATAAAGGCAACAGCCATTAGCAGTTTCAGCAGCAATATGTCCAGAGCAAGTGATTACACAGAAAACGATCCCAAGGCCAAGAAACGTGTAAATGAACCTGATAGCAAACATGTAATTCATTCACGATTAATCCATTTGAATTAGACGAATTTAACGTGTTATTCGCAATATATGCTTACTTGCAAGCACAGGCAAGAACACACCATGCAGCGTATGCAAAAATAAAAACGTTACAAAATCTAGGCGCCAATCAATGTGCCTATCAATGAACCCCGCTTATTAGTAACTCCAGTAAAAGTAGTTCTATTGCTTCCCGTTACCACTGGGAAGTAAAGAGAATTGCAAATTTAGAATTCACGTTGTTGACTGACAGCTTTAAAGGGCAAAACATAACCAACAAAGAATTTCTCATCTCCTTATTATCCTCCCGCTTTTCACATAAGAATTGAGAGCTTTCTTCTCCTATTTCATCATTGTTTATTGATATATTATATTTCAAACCATTAACTCAATAACAAAAGAATCACAAATCCATTAATCTCATCAAATGATTCTTATTTTTTTGGAACAAAATAATTTTCTGTCACAAACATCATCCAGGTCTTATGATCTCCATTATTTTCACTGATCAATCATTTTAATGAACAATGTTAAACCAATAATTAAATTGTAAAATTTCCCCATTTCTTTAAGTACCAAATCGAGAATTAGGGAGCTGAAAAGAAGGCCGACAGAAGACGAAAAAGAAAAAATTCATACCAAGGAGTTGGGTAATCAGAATCTTCACCAAATGGAAGCTCACCCGTCTGCCTCTGCCAAACCCTAATCATCCATGCAGAGTATAAAATCATGGCTAGCCCAGACATCCCAATAACTGAGTTCACCAGCTTCAATATAGATTGCATCCAACTCCTCACCAACCGCACCATTTGTTTTCAATTCCACTTCCTCAGTGAAAGCAAAAATTTACAGAAAAAAATGCAAGAAACCCTAGACTGAATCTGGTGCTCGAGCACCCATGGAAAGCAAATAGTTTTTCTGAATTCTGATTATACCTTCGAGTTTCTACGATATTTTGACCCAGAATTTCGGAAGTTTCTTATGTTGTTTCTCTAAGATTTGTCAATGAACATTTCAACAAAAGTTGCTGTGGTGTAGTGGTTATCACGTCAGTCTTACACACTGAAGGTCCCCAGTTCGATCCTGGGCAGCAACAAATTATATCCCTTTTTATGCTAGAACTTCAGAGTCGGCAGACCAGAGATGCAAACAATTGTGAAATCTCAACTTCAACGTAACAATTTGTGATTTCATCCATCTCGAGCGCAGGTCTTAAAAATTTTAATTTTTCATTATTTGAATAACATAATAAAATCTTTTATTTTCTTTAGTATATTTAAAATATATATATGTTGTCATGGGTTGAAGTTCTCTTTCTTTTTTCCTCTTCCTAGTCTCTTGATCCTAGACTTATTTTGTAATCATTGTTACATTAGACAACACAGCACATGAGCCATGAGCCATGGTGATTCTAAGGAAACACAATTATGTTGTGGCTATTGTCATCATTGTTTCTCTTCCAAATTGGGTCCACTGCTTCCTGGCCATTTTCTGTGTTTCACAAAATCAATTAAAAAATATAGAATGTGGCCCCAAAATCTTAAAAAATGTCTTTTAAGTTGGATGGACAGCCTCATATAGCTGGGACATATCCTTCCCAAATTCTATAATCATTCCATTGTCGAAATTCAAATTGATAAGCTAAGCACAAAATATTTTTCAATTTTCAACTTTCCACTTTCCTCTTCCCTCTTTCCTCTTTCCTAACTCACTCTCATCCCAGCTGTTGAATCAATTTTCAATACCCTTTTTATGTACTCTACAATTTATAAAATAAATTAATAAAAAATCTATCTCTGCACTTCATTACATAGAGAGAAAAAAAATGTTTCTAAAATTTTTTATATCAACCTCGCAAAGTCTCCACTCATTTTCATCTCTTCAAATGCCAAAACCATTTCATTGATCAAAATTAGCATTACTGAATCACCAGTCATCAACGCCAGCGACGTGTACTAAGGAATAGTGGTCCCTACTCCTATAACGCTTGAAGTCCACTTGGCCCCACATGTTTATGACCAATTAAAATCAAGCAAGTGGACTCTAATGCTTATTCCGCAATCAACGTGGGCGAATAAACGACAACTGTGATCTGATTGAGAGGCGGTGGCACTCATTAGATCTATGCCACGTGTCTAGTGATGCGTTGGATCCCACGACGCCTCCTGGTTTAAAGGTTTTGCAGCCCACAGAAC
>JASKGM010000009.1:4889261-4902931 GCA_034509205.1 Ceratonia siliqua
TTTAAAAAATTTTAATAAAAATATATTATATAAACATATAATTAATTAATTTTATAAAATAAAAAATATTAAAAAAAACTTTTAAAAAAATCTTAAAACTCCCCACAGCCCCAAAACGGTGGCTGTAGGGGAGTGCAAATTTAGTAATAAAGTTAGGAGGGGACTATCGCCCCTTTTTTTTTTTCTTTTCTTTTTATAATATTTATGTTTTTATTATTTTTTTAATTTTTTGAGATGTTTTTATTATTTTTTTTATATTGTTTTACTTTTTCTTCAAAATTTTCTTTTTTTAAACATATCATTCTTTTTTAATTTTTTTGAATTAGTTTTGATTGTTTTTAATTTTTTTTAAATTTATAATTAATTTATCATTATTAAAAAAATTTTAAAAAATTAAAAAAACACCAAGCTTTTTTATTTTTTCAACTTTCCTGGACGGTAGGGAGTGCCCCAAAAAGTTAAGGGACTCAAAATTTAATAGTCATGTGTTAATTTTTTTTTTAATATTTAACTCCAATTAAGTTTGAACTTATAAATTTTAACTTTAAAAATAACTCCAATACCCCTACCACTGAATCAAGAGTCACATGTCAATTGTATATAGGCTATATACAATATTGTATAAGTAATATTAGTGGTAAAAATGATTAACAAAAGCAAATAAAAATGACATTTTGAGTTTAATATTGTTATTTACACAAACTTATTTCCTAAAAAGTGCACAAATCAACAAGAAGTTGAAATTAAATTTAACATATTCCATTTAAAATTAAAAAAATTAAGGGGAAACTAATTGAATTTAAATGCAATAACATATTAATATAGATTAAAATTTAAATATTTGTGGGAAGCTAAAAGATCCACCAAGCTATGTATTATTAATCACAAGAGTTTAGAAATCCCAAAAAAAAAAACAGAGGAAAAGAAAATCAAGTCCTTAAAAACACTGCATGTCCCAAGAAACAAAATGATTAATAAAGCAACCAAGCTTCCCTTTAGCAGTAAAGGTTCGACATTAAAGAATCCTGTGTTTGGCACACTGTACAGCTTTCCGCGTTATGTGTCTGCCACCAGCACAAAGCCTCAAACCCTTCTCTCTCGAATGCATCCAAATTGCAGGCGCCAAGCCCTTCTTTTGGAGTGTCCATTTCCCGCCTAAAAAGAAGAGACAATGTAGAAAAGAAGAACGAAAGAAAACGAAGGAGTAAACCCCCTTGGAATAAGCAACAAATTACCTTATATCTCGGCCTAGCTGAGTGTCCCCACAATTTGGAACTAATGACCACATAGATGGGAAATGTCAAAGTTTCTATCTTCATCTTTAGCAAGGAGATCAACATTTTCTTCACTGTTTGGTTGTCTTTCGGCCCCAAAAATGACAAAAACAGAATACAATTAAAGTTTAAGTACTTCAGTTCGAAGTAATAATCAGACTCTTAGCGATAGTTTCTCAAATGGGTGCTCTTCAGTCTACACTTCTCTACTTGATTTTACTACAGTCATGGAAGATTGCTGCTAACAACGACGGAGAATGGAAGTCTGCCACTGCAACATACTCCAAAGACACAGATGGGTCGCTCATTACTGGTACTTTTCTTTCTCTTTCTAGTCTCACCATGAGTAAAAACTCAGTTTTGACAATGTATTTGTGCTTGAGTTGTAGAAGGAGCGTGTGGTTATGGAGACCTGCACAAGGCTAACTATGGGAAATATAGTGTTGGGTTAAGCACAATCTTGTTCAACAGAGGGAGTACTTGCGGGGCTTGTTATGAGATCAGATGTGTTGACCACATAAAGTGGTGCTTGCTGGGAAGTCCATCTGTGGTTGTTACTGCTACAGATTTCTGTCCTCCAAATTATGGACTTTCAGATGATTATGGTGGCTGGTGCAATTTTCCAAGGGAACATTTTGAGATGTCAGAAGGTGCATTTGCTGAAATTGCCAAGAGAAAAGCTGATATAGTGCCAGTTCAGTATAGAAGGTAAAAAATATTGACTCAATGCGGCAGATTGACTAACCATTTTCTTAATGTGTTTTTGTATCTTGCTGAGTAAAGGGATAATTTGTTCATGCCAATGTTGTGCAGAGTAAAGTGTCAAAGTACAGGTGGCCTGAAATTTACAATGAGTGGGAGTTCTCACTTCTACCAAGTCCTGATCACCAATGTAGGGTTGGATGGTGAAGTGGTTGCTGTGAAAATGAAGGGATCAAGGACAGGATGGATACCCATGGCCAGGAATTGGGGACAAAACTGGCATTGCAATGTCAACCTTCAACGACAGCCTCTGTCCTTTGAGGTGACCATCAGTGGTGGAAGAACCCTCACATCTTACAACGTTGCCCCAGCAAACTGGCAATTTGGACAGACATTTGAAGGAAAACAGTTTAAGGCAGCATGAGAAAACTCAGAAGTCCGATATAAAAGCCAAGTTTTGGAAGACTTGAATCTTTGAAATGCGAAGTATGATTCATGAATCAGTCAACAAAAACACAAGCACAATTGTATATTTTCTTATGATTCAGGCCAGAGGTAAATAATTGTGAAAAAAGGTATACTTTCTGAAGAAAAGTTGAGCTGAGGGTATTATTACATGATCCCCACTCTTACAGTTCCATTAATCAAAAGGCAGCCATTAATGGAACTTGTGGCCATTAAAAAAGTATGTACTATATAATTATAAGTAGTCCAATGTAAACGACTTTCAATTTCTTCTCCTTGCAATTCATTTTTGTTGCTTAAGCTGAAATTTTTCTAACGTTCATCGTTATAGATTACATCCTAAATCCTCCTCTTCAGGCAGAGTTTATTACTAAGCCTCCGCGATCAGGACAAGAAACTCCATCAGTTGAACCATATGGCACTTTCAGCTAAAATTGTTCTACTTCATATCAGAGTTTGAACTGAATTCAATTCAATTAGTATAACAATAGTTATCAAACCACTAAGAAACAAAAAGATAAAACAGCAACAGACATATGTGAGAACGCAAGTTCTCACTTCCACAGGGATCACGTTGCACTTCTGCAAGATATGATTTGTTAACACAACAAAATTCGTAATAGGAACCAGCTTGCGCATCAGTGCATTAACACACATCTCTACTTGTTTAATCCTCATCCCAAGACATTCTTTGAGATGGATTGAACTACATAGAAGCAATCATATAACCTTGGATTTATCTAAACCCACAATTTGAAGACAAAAGTTCATAACCAGTCTATCAGTAATTTCACTAATTTGTTTTGGTCATCTTTTTCATGGTTGATGTAAACAAAGTAAGACTCTTTCAATTAACACAAGTGAATAATTCAAGGATCTTGTAGCTACAAGAAGGGAGAGAGGAGAAAAAGTTTACTTTGATGACAAATGTCAAAGAAAGAGGATAATAAAAAAATTGCATGTAAAGCCTACAAATATCGAACAGTAGTCTGGAATAATGCTCTTCACAGGCCATGCTGCAAAGCCTAAAGAATCTGCAAATGGCCATTGCTTATTCTCCAAAAACGTAAGCATGGAACTTGGAAAATTAAAAAAAAAATACAAATAATATGTATATTAAAAAAATTACTAACAAAACAATATTGTCTTCATCACTGAGCAGCTGCTGGCTCAGAATTAGTGACTAGCTCACCCTGAACTATAGCAGGGGCCTCTGGTTTAAGCACATCAAGCACACTATTAGCAGCATTATCTTTTGCGGGGGAAGCAGGTTTACTTCCTGCAGCAGCCTCAGCTGCAGTTGGTGTTGTGCTTTTCCCACTATTTGCATCCGTCCCCTCCTTTACTTCTTTGCTGTCATTTCCATCTTTGCCTTCTTTGGTATCTTTGCCATCTTTGCCTTCTTTGGGTGGGGGAGGAGGCATCATGTGAGATGGAGGATTCTGTTTAAGCTTCAAAATCATTTGGCGCATTCTTGCAAGATCAGTAGGTTTCCCAGGCTTTGGACCCTGAATCACAACAACAGAAGGCTTATTCTCAACTTCTCTTTTCCCTCTTCTCTTCTCGATATTGGGGACCTCACGAGGA
The DNA here is from genome assembly GCA_034509205.1 of Ceratonia siliqua. Taxonomy (NCBI): domain Eukaryota; kingdom Viridiplantae; phylum Streptophyta; class Magnoliopsida; order Fabales; family Fabaceae; genus Ceratonia; species Ceratonia siliqua. The sequence continues at coordinate 4,893,290 of JASKGM010000009.1, forward strand.
ATGATCTCTGCTATTGCTTTCCAGTAATGTTTGTCAGCTTCTTTGTGAAATTTCTCTTGGTTAGCCAAGTATAACTGCACATATACTCATTGCTATTATTTTGCAGAAAAAGCACGGGAATGCACAATGAATACATGTTGTAGAGAAGGAGAGATGGAAATAGCAAAGGCAATTAGTGAAGAAAGGAGAATTTGGGATCAACTTTACTAATTCTACCTTCTCTCTTTCCCTGTTGTTAGTTTTGTTTGTCTCACAATTGATCTTCCTTTTCTCATAGAAAGCTTGCTTATATTCTTCAGCTTCTTTTATAATCTGATTCCGCATCTCCTTTTCTCTTTTCTCCTTTTCCTCAAGATGAATGGCATTTTGACTGCGTCAGTGGAAGTCATGAACATTGTACCGTCAGAAAAGCAAATGCCTTGATATAAGATAGAACTACCAACATATCACCACAAAAGGCATGACAAATATACTTTCTTCATCACCACATAGAGACTGAGTTCCATCTAATACTCCGAAGGCCCCATAGTTATAAGCATTGAGATACATCTAATGGAGGCGCAATCTAGAAAGTAAATAGCCATAGTAAGTTCTACTTTCCTACAGTCCAAAACGCTAGGGCAAGACCTATGTCACATACAAGATCACTAAATCTTCTTAAAGAAGTTTTTATGCATGCAAATTGCGTAATACATTATAACATTATTCAAATAATTTTTTAAAGCAAAAAAGTCCAACGAAAAATCCTAGTTAGAAGTCAAAGAAACTATCTTCAATTTAAAGTTCCTGGTTTGTAGTTTACAGAACAGCCCAACATTTACATCAACATTTTCAATCCCATCCAACCCATTACATGTGTCCTGACCAGGAATACAGAACTATAGTAGCCAGCTAGTTTCTATTTATCAACCCTTAAGATACCTTTTGATGGAGGAAGGAAAACTCCATCCAAATATATTATAAGAGATCTTGCAAATAAGAACCTACCTACATTGAGATCAATCTAACATGAATGATAAATGAATGAGATAATTTCCCCTTCTGGCTTTCTTGGTGAAAAAAATCTAAAACAATACGAAGAAAAACCGTGGAATATCCCATGATCATAGATAACCCATCATCCAGCAGAAAAAGAAATGAAAGGAAAAGGCATATCCAACGAATCTCACCGGCGCCATTCACGTCTTGCAAAACCTTCCTCCTGCATCTGGATCGGGTCCGGAAGCACAGGCCCATCCGAAGTAAAGATTCCATCATCGCCAACCCCATATCCATTTCCATTGCCATTTGTCTCAGGCTCTGCCGACTCGAACGGCGAAACCAAATTCTGGTTGGGTGCGGACATCCCAAACCCGTATACCTCGGGAGAATGTGGGTTCTCACTATAGTTGTTCTCATCAATGCTGAGGTGGCGGTGGTGCTCGGAGGTGGGGCCAAAGTCGCTGATAGGTGGGGGTTCGCTGAAATCAACAGAAGGAGAAAATGAGGATTCGTAACGCTGAGAAGCGAGGCCGGGACCGTAGCCCATATAGCTATCATCGTCGAAGGGTTGTGCAGGTGGCGATTGGTGCGGGTGGTCGTCTCCGTCGTTACCGAACGAGTCGAAGGACGCCATTTCTGAAATCTCTCTCTTTCTCCCTGTGTCTCTCTCCGTGGCCTATAGATGTGCGTGGAGGGAAGAGTGGGATTTTCTCTAAAACGGAGTACGTTGAGTTCGGATCGAAAAGCCTTTGCCTTTGACGAATGGGAGAGAGATGATTTAATTCAAACGTGCCTAAATGGATATTTGAAGGAGGCTACAACGACAATTTGTTTGTTCATCAAATTCCAACATCTCTCTGTCGTTTAGTCTCATAGGATATCTCAACAAAGGATAACTTTTATTTCTATTATTTGTTTCATATCAATATTATTTTACAAAATCAGATTCCATTTTTTTAATATAAATGTACTCATTTATCTTTAATATCAGTCCAATAAAAAAATTAAAAATAAGAATAAATTAATATTTTTATATTTTTATAAAAATTAAATATTTTAAAAATAAAAAACACAATATTGTATAAGTTACTCATAAAAAAAGATATAAACAAGATGAAATGTAAGGATGTTTTAAGTATATGATATTTTATCTTGAAGGAGTTATGATCTAAGTATAGGTGATACTCCTCCATATTTGTATGGTCCAATGACATATCAAATTCCTTTAAAAAAATAAAGGCAACAAGCCTTTAACTTGAAGGAACGTTGACATATTGATGAACAGTTAGGGGATCTGTCAAATTCAATTGAAATTTTGCACAGACAAACACAACCTCAAACCAAACAAATAATCTCACTTTTTTTCCTTCTTCTATGCACAGGATTTGCAGCAAAGAGTTATTAGGTGGTTAAATTGGTAATATATTATGTTTTTTATAAAATAGCCACACAGAAATTTGAAGTAATTAGTGATATGTTATTGAATCAGTATATAATAATTTTTGAGTACGTCCTTTTCTAATGTATCTTCTTTTATATTGTCTGCAGGTGTACTCAATCAATTTACATCCATCTAATGATTTCAAATTGCTTCAATCTTAAAGGACTTCAAGCCTAAATTTCAACTAAATCTTATATACAATAAGGTTTTAAGTCTAACTCACAATTGAGTCTATTTTCATTTTCAATTATATTTTATGAAATTCAAATTAAATATTGAAAAAATCACTTCCCTTTGGAATCATAAATTCATATTGCCTCAATGGTTTCCCCTCTTAATCAAATGCAACCATTTTCCACTGACATTTAAGTTTACAACCTAATCAATTTTGTTTTTTGTTTTTAATGTGAAGTAACCTCATTAATTAAAATTTATGTCAGCAGTTGGTTTTCAACTGTCTTAATTAGTAGATCTACAATTATCAAGCATTCAATTTTATGAATAGTTCAATACAAATAGAAATTATGCACAACATCCTTGAGTTCTAAGGAGACGGGAACAAAAGAAATTATGCACAACTACCAAGTGTTTAGCCAAATGTTTATGCAATTTTTCTTTCTTGCTTCATTCAAAATCAGCGATATTGTTCTCTGTGAATATAGAAGCCTTAAGGAAGAAGGTGGGTTTGGACAGCAGCACTAGGACCCGGAAGCGAGAAAGGAACGGCTGAAGTTATGACAGCAGCTGCAAGAAATGCTGGGAGAGCTCCTAAGTCCTTGCCTACAAGAAAAGCCTGACACTAACGCTTGAAGTTGCACATGAATTAACACAAGTAAACTGAAATAAAACCAGCCTCGTATTTCAGTTCTCAACTTTGTACTCTTCTGGTGTTTATTTGATCTTGCGGTTTCATATTGAAGATGATCTGAACCAAAGCCAGAGCGTTCATGTGGAGATTCTGCAGATAAAATTTCAGACTGGCTTTTTAGCATATTTTCTTGGTTGCTTTGACGTGCATCATTACATCCTCAACGTGAATCAGCAGAAACAATTTTGAGGCAACCTGATGACAAGTTCACATCCCATCCAAAGTTGATTTGAAACTGTAGACAATTACTAGTAGCTACCAACCTTGTCCTCCTCTCTCCACGCCACCAGCCACCAACCATATTTTATGTGAAGCCTTATTATGATGATTGCCACTCGTCATTGCCCTGCATTGTTGTCAAAATCCTAATGTGGGGACGAAGGAGATTGCAGATGAACTGACCCTTTCCTTTGTAATGGCAAAAGTTTCTACATAATATTGGTCTCGCGATTGATTTCTATCACATCACTTCTGTTCATTGTTAAATAACTGCAAAGGCAAACATAATATGTATATTTGACCTTTTGCCTATTGCTTTTGGCATGATCATTCAAACAAGTTTTTTTTTTCTTCAGGAACATTAGATATCTGCATGGTAAGAAAGTTTGGCCTCTCTCCAATGGCCTTCCTAGTGGAACACAACAAAAACTTTTCAACATAAACAGAGCTAGAAGTTCTATTGCACCCATCAAGAAGCAAAGGAGAATAACTGATGCTATCAGCATACTAACTTTGTCCACATGCCCCCATATATCCCCATAGACTTAGCAGATAAGCACTAACTTTTGCTGATGAATTAAGAGGTACCCTTGTGACTCCAAAAATGTGCAAGTAGATTTATTTGGGATTGAAACCCAGATTAGCGTTGAGCAAATGGAATGTGGCAAATGAGGGGATTACTATTTACATATGTTAAAAGGACTACAAAGTAGAAATTATTATTTGGAATGGCGTAAGAACCAGCATGTTAACCCTGACAACTGAAGGATAAAAATATCAAGAAGACACCAATAATATGACAGAATAATAGGAACATAATAGTACTCTGCCTCAAATGATTTTGCAATTCAAGCCATTGACTTTTTTTCCTGTCCAGAAAACAACTTCATTTTATACTAAGTACCTCAGACCAATACACCTAAAATTTGACTTTTATTTAGATGTAAGAGATTGTTCATTACAATCTCTGAGCTTTCTGAAACAGAACGAAGTGTCATTTGTTATGCCTGTAGAAAAACCAGAAGTTACATGTTGAAGTGCTAACACCTGCATCAGAAATTTAGGAAGTTCGTTTGTCTACACTAGGAAACCCCCACAAAATAAGGATATTAACAAAGTTTTAAAAAAGGTAAATTTTATCCTACCGCCACAAACTGAGATAGAGTTTATATATATTTTTTACTTTTTTTTTAATTTTTTAATATTAATGAATTATTATTTATATCATATATTTTCTTAGGAATTTTTTAAAATTATTTTTTTTAAATATTTATACTTATGAATGAATAGTATCAAACAAATTATGGATGAATAGTATAAAAAATTCAAAAATGCTTTAAAAGATTTTCAAAAAATTATATGACCTAAACAATAATTAATTAATATTAAAAAATTGAAATAAAAAATTAAAAAAACATGATATTTGGATGCCGGAATGTATGGTACAGTCCCATATAGCAAGCACCGTTAAAAAACTCATGTTACATCCAGGAACTTTATAGCAGAGAAGTTACATACTCTCAATAAACAGAGTGTTGATAAAATAATACTATACGAATATAGGAGTTAGCAGCAATGCCAGATCCAGATTATGGTTGTAATGTGCAAGTCAGGCTCTTAATTTAGAGAGATATATGCTTTGATGTCCCAAAATGATCACAACGCAGATACAAAGTAAAAATTAGAATAGAAAACGAATATATCAGCAGTAATCTTTCAAAGAATTTCAATCTTAATTTCATCCCTTCACGTAGTACACTGTAATAATTGTGCTATAATTTCTTACAGAACATCTCAACGGACCTTATGGTGACAAGAACAGCTCCGCCTAAAATCTGACTGCATATACAATGCTATTATAGATTTAAATGTAAATCAGAGAAATAAAAATAATTGTGTTACTAGGAAAAGTTTGTGTATACGATAAGATAGTAATTTGTTCAACAGTTTTCGCGTTTCCTTTTATCCCTTATAGACTGTAAATTCTCGTTGCAGATCATCATCCGTCCAGCAAAGTTCTCCCCCGAGTTGCACATAAATTTGAGTTGGCATGGAATGGTTTCACATCCTCTTTCAAACCCATCAAAGGGTCATATGGTGTGGAAAATGCGTGCGGCTAAGAAAATTAATTTTTTAAACAAGTTTTGTTCTGCACAAGCTGTTCAACATCTCCTAGCTCCAATTCACTTCCTTGCCTCTCATGTTCATTCTGAAACAGCAGCTCTATCTGCTCCAATGACTTCCCTTTGGTTTCAGGGACTAGTGTGTGGACAAAGACAATGGAAAGAGCAGAAATAGCAGCAAACAGAAAGAATATTCCAGCAACTGTAATTGCACGGGAAATAGACAGGAAAGACATGGCTACAAGGCCACTGCAGACCCTATTACCCACAGCCCCAAGTGCTGATGCTTGAGCACGAACTCTAAGAGGGAAGATTTCAGATGTCAAAACCCAGCAAACAGGGCCCAATCCAACAGAAAAGAAAGCTACATTCCCACAAACAAACAGAATTGCCAATGCAATCACAAATGATCCTTGTCCAAATAAAGAAAGAGTAACCCCCATACTGAACAAACATAATGTCATCCCAATTGTGCTTATATAGAGCAAGGGCTTCCTACCAAGTTTGTCAATAAGAATGATGGCTACCAATATAAAAGCGGTCTTTGTTATACCTACAGCAACAGTAGCAGCTAGAAGTTTTGAATTATCCTCAATCCCAGTTGCTTTGAAGATTTCAGGGCTGTAATACACAATTGCATCTATTCCTGAGATCTGTTGAAAACATTGAATCCCAAACCCAGTAATAAGCATCCAGCGAAGAGCGGGAGAAGGAAATAATATTTCAAGCCACACAGGTTTATCCTCAGCATTAGCAAATCCAGCAGCCTGTTGTATCTCTGCAAGTCTCTCCTCCACTTCTTTCTCATTTTCAGTTGTTTTTAACAGCACTTCCCTTGCTTCTTCAACTCTGTTCTGTATTACCAACCACCTTGGTGACTCGGGAATAAAGAAAAGAGCACAGCCAATGAAGACTGAGGGAAGCATTCCCACAGCAAGCATTATCCTCCAATTTATGTGTGCAGAAAGGCCAGAAAACGCATAATTTGATACATAACCAAGTAAAATTCCTAGATTTATAAAAATCTCCGGGAAGCTAGTTAAAGTGCCTCTGGTGATGTTTGGTGATATCTCAGCAATATATATAGGGGAAATCATAACTCCAAATCCTATTCCAACCCCTGCGAAAAGTCTTCCAATCATTAGTATTGCAAATGAAGGAGCAAGAGTCATTATGAGTGCGCCTGTTTGAAAGACAACTGCAGCTAAGGCCATTGTCCATTTTCTACCAATAATATCCGATGTTCTTCCACCAGCTAGACTACCCAGAAGAGAAACAATGCTCAGAATACCGACCAGAAATTCTATCTTTAACTCAGATATCTTCAGATCTTCTTTGATAAATATAATCGCTCCACTCATGACACCTACATCTGCAAATTGGGAAAAAATTCCTGTAAACTTCATATATTTATTCTACAGCAGCATCAGAAATAGTGCTTGGACCTTTAAAATTGGCAGATAATTCAGAAGTGTGCTCGTTTACTAGAAATTATCTTGGCTATGGCGAGTTGCTCATAAATTGCTTATAACATATAATCGAATTGGTCAGGATGGGCTACGGAACAAAGGCGCTATGGTAGATAAATGATTTGAAAATTGGGGCAAAAGCAACACCGAAATCAAAGCGGAAACTGAAGATGATTGCTATAAAGAAGAGGTAAAAGAACAAAAATTGACAAAATCGGAGACTGATTCAAATCATACGTACCATAGCCCAGAAGCACATTGTTGAGGGAAGCAAAGATGGCACAGGCAAGAACATATTTCCTGGTACTGTTCCTCCTATTTTCTTGATGTTGGTGCAAAACATCATCGAAATCCTCTGGAAGCTCAGAGTCCATCCTCCTGTACTTGTTTTTTGCTCCCAATGGGATTCCAGACAATTCCATTTCCCCATTCCCATTTTCTTGGAACCCCATCTCAGCTTTTTCTCAGCTTCTCTGCTAGTTTCCGACAGCCCAGGAGCAGTTGTAGAGGGCTTCAATTCTGCGCCTTTGGGGGGTTGTTGGACTCCTATGACAATTCTGAGGACTGTTAAGCCATGGATTGGGTTTTAGATCTGAAGGAAAGGCCCCGGAATACGCTTATACGAGTACAAGACTCGGCAACAAATGGGACCTCCCTTTTTGTCAAGCAAGCAAAAGCGACCCCACTTTGCAAAGTCTACAATTTTACATATGCCATGGGAGACATCACAAGGATTTGACCTCCCACTTTTTTTTGAAGCTTAAATGGCGCTTTCGAGGCAACAGCTGTGGTGCTGGTGTGAAAAATCAATCTGTTAACGAGCAAAAGTTTATATTAAAAACTGGATTGAAATTGTCTCCGTTTCTTTCATTGGTTTAAGGGTATAGCTTACTTTGGATGTTAGTCATAATTGACTAATCAAATACATCGAAAAAAAGAAAAGAAATATCCCAATTGACTATTGAGAACCTGACGTGGAGGCTATAGAGAAATAAAAATATCATGTTGAAAATGCGACGGCGAAAGTATTGATTATAGGTATTAGCTATCCCACCCACAGTAATAATAGGATTATTTTTTATTTATTTATTAATTAATTAGTGTCTATATTATATATATTTTTAAAATTTTTGTTTTATAAATAAATAATATTAAAAAATAATATAAATAATATAAAAAAATTTAAAATTCTTTCAAAAAATTATTTAACAATAATAATTAATTAATATTAAAAAATAAAAAAAATAAAGATAAAAAATAGAAAAAAACAAGATATTAGAATACTGTAATATTTAATATTACCTCATTTTGGAATGAAAGCGTCATTAATTATAATATTCCCATAAAAGTTCTACTAGTTGAATATTTGAAATTTGGATTTTTTTATATATTTAATTTTATATGAGAAAATCATATTAGCTTAGACAATTAAGATGAATCATCTATGCTATTCATCCCTTACCAAACCTATCTACTTTCTCATTCAATAACTATTAATCAGTGTAACTAATATGATTCCTCCTGCACACAAAGTAATATTTGAGTAGGCTTCCTCTATTTTCTTTATATATTAATTGTTTAAACAAAAGATTATTATTACACTAAACATAATAGGAACATATAAAATAATAATAAAATAGAGACAACCGAATGTGTACGGCACCTAACGTAACATTTGTCGTGTTGTATCGAAAGCATGGATTAGAAAAATATAAATATAAGATTATCATTTGAAGCTGATAAGGTGAGTGGTTGAAGGTGACATAAGAACATGTTAAATTATTTGTCCCCAAAACTAAGTTCACTTAAGCTTAAAAATTAAAGTTTTAAAAATCAAGACAAGTGCTTCCCCACTAATAACTGTAATTATAGGCACAGCCTCATTTTTGGAGATGCAACCTATGAAAAAATGTGTTAATTTCTAATTTTTTGTGTTTTTTATTTTTTAATATTTATTATTTATTTAGTATGTCATATATTTTTGAATTTTTACTTATGCATTAATAGTATATGAAAATGAAAAAATTTTAAAAAACACTTCAAATTTTTTTTAAAAAAATATATGACATAGAACCTAATTAATTAATATTAAAAAATAAAAAAATAAAAAAACAAAAAAAAATTATAAAAGTCTCCTACCCCTACTATTAGTGGACGGTAGGGAAGTAAGTCACGTTATTATAATAGTAAAAGGGGTTACTATCCTACAGTCCCAAGTAAGATAAGTAGGAATATGTCGATTTTATATTTTTTTTGTCTTTTATCTTTATTTTTTTTTATTTTTTAACATTAATTAATTATTTATTATATCATATATTTTTTTGAAAATTTTTTACTTATACATGTACTATTCATTTATAATTTTTCTTGTATTATTCATGCATAAGCAAAAAATTCTAAAAATTTTTAAAAATGTTTTAAAAAATTCTTAAAAAAATATATGACATAATAAATAATTAATATTAAAAATAAAAAAAATAAAAAAAATAAAAAATCGACACATCCCTAACTAAGTTACAACCCAAAAATGAAGCTGTATCT
>JASKGM010000009.1:4927835-4942303 GCA_034509205.1 Ceratonia siliqua
GCCAAATCCTTTTCAAGGTTATGTCTCAAACTAGATTGTTTGTTTTTCTTGACAAACAGACTATTACAGGTTACAACGCCACGATTTTACTTTTGTTTGTAATAAATTAATAATTAACAAAGCTCTTTGACATAATCAATGTACTTATACAGTTATTATTGAGAAAAAAAACATCGTGGCAGTATAATAATAATCTCAAACCTATAAATATGCTAGTTATTTTTAATGTTCAAATTTAACAACTGCTACTAAAATAAAGAAAAAATAACTAACTATTTTGATAAAAATAAATATGTCATATGTGATACAGCATAATTATATATTTTATTTTAAATTCTAAAATTTTTAAGATTAAATAATAATGAATTATTTTATATATTTTTAAGTAGAATGTAGATATCTTACTTTTAGTTGAGTTAAAAAATTAATTAAAATATGTATAAATTAGTGAGAACATTGCCTCATTGCTATATAAACTATCTCTTTTGGCTTTTATATTATAATAATTTGTTTTGATATTGTGTAAATTTCATTTATTTATCATCATATGACATTAATTCATAATTATATAAAATGTTAAAAAATAAATAAATCTCATATTACAATAAAAAGTAGAATTTTATTTGAGGTGGTGAAAAGTGTCATGCATAGACTCGTTTTGCATCATGGTATTTGAAGAGGAAGAGGAAGCGATTTAAATATGCCCAACATGCTCCCTTGCTCGGACAGGCTCACTCTGCCTACATATTCAGCTCATCAGTCATCAAATGCTCCGCTACAGCACTCTCTCTCTCTCAATTCCCCTCCTCACCTCCTCATTCTCTTCGGAACCTTCTCTGACTTCCCCAATCAACCTTTCCATGGCCGTTAGATTTATTTAAAATTTTCAAACTCAGCCATGCAATTTCCAACAAAGTCTTCCTCCCACTATACCATCACCACCTTCTAAAATCTCTCTCAATATCCCCATTTGATCCAAATGGGTTGCTGCTTTAGCAACGCCAAAACCCCAAAGCAAGACCCAAATGGCCTGAAAAACCAGCAGCTCCAGCTGAGATCTCCTGCACCGAAATCGAGTGCGAACCATGATTTAGAGCGTAGATCCCCACCACCAGTAGAAGAGGAAGCTGTGAAAGAGGTTCTATCAGAAACACCCATTTCCAGACCTCAAGTTCCATTTTTGGTGGAAGAAAGAAAAATCCAAATGCCTATCGTACAACCTCAAGCTGAGAAATTCGAATCCAAAGGCCTTATTAACAACCAGGAAGAGGTCTCCGAGGTGTCTCAACTTTCAGAAATATGCAGCATGAGCGACAGCTTTTCAACCACCACCACTGCTACCATTGCAGAAAAGAGAGAAGACGAAGCAGCGAGTAAACGAAGCAGCAGAGAGGCAAGTCAGAGGTTGAATCAATCTCCGTCAAATGCACCCAGGAAGCGTCCTTACACCATCGACAGTGCCAGTGCGAGAGAACGAAGGGCCAAATCTCCGGCAAGGAGAGCAGAGCCTTCGCCAGAGAAAAAGAGTCGGGGTAGTTTGAGGTCGGTTCGTGGGAGGGAATCTGGTCAAGTGATGACTAGAAAGCTTCACGTGGGGTCTGCTGGAGTCCGCCGCGACCCCGGCGAGGACTCTGGAAGGCGATCGAGGTCACCGTCTACAAGGGCCGTTGGTGGTGTGAAGCAGAGCAAGTTAAGTAGCGATGGTCGGAATCAGCTGAAGGCGTCAATGGAAGCCAGTCGGCAGTTGCCGGCTAAGGGTGTGGAGAATAGCAGGAGTGAAAAAGTCGGGGACAAAAACGACGGCGTAGGGCAGGGTGCTCAAGAGTCTCTCGAGAACCCACACGTTTCGCTGGAGTGCTTTATTTTTCTGTAGATTTTGGAAGCACGTATATCAAGCACTTTGATTTCACATGGCCCGCTTTCAATTTGCATAGCATTTTAAGTGCTTGTTAAAACGTTTGTGTTGTTGTGTTTATTCCTTTGGTCTCGTACACTTGTGTGACTCCTTGCTCACAAATTGCTTCTGTAAATATCCATTTAACTGTACATTTATTTTGTTGAGGGAAAGTCCGTGTGTGGGGGGAATCAGATTGAGAACCTTGAATTCAAAAGGATGTTCTCTTTTACTGCTCTTGAGTGTTGCTTTATTTCTTGTTTCAATGTAGAGATTGTGATTGTGTCTAGAGATATGGAATTTTTACGCAAGGGAATGGTCCTCGAAATTGGGTATCTTCTTTTCTTTATGGGGATGGGGAAGACAGGAGACTTGTTTTGTGTGTTGGTGTTGGTGTGGATTCTTCTATTTGTATGCAAGTGTCTTCACCTTGTGGGGCTAAAAAGTGCAAAATAGGACAGCCAAGGGTGGAGGAAAGTTGGCGAGAAACTTCCCATACCGTGAAAACCTGCACTAGTTACTGTCCGAGTCATACTTCTATTGATTATTAAATTATGTATCCAACTATAAATAATAAATCAATAGAGCCCCTTACTGCATTATAGAATCCCTTGTTATGTTCTTTCATGATCTTCAAATCACTATGTCCCGTTCAAAAGAAAATTGGATAGCAGCTTGAGCATAATGCAGGTCTACGTATTGTCTTTTTATTTTACAATAACTCTGAGAAAGCATACGAGGACAGGTTCATTTTGATGGGAATTCCTTGAATAAGAAACGTTCGAAAAAGAATTTCATATTACCCTGTTGGGACTTCACTCAAAGTTACTATGCTAATTAATATTTACAGAAACTTCACTTTATGTGAAAGGAAAAGTTCCATCTCAAAAAGGATATCAATTTCAATGGAACAACTGGGAAAGAGGTTTCTACTTCATATACAACATGTGCATCTAAGATCCAAAATGATAGGCCATCATTGATGAGTCTCACCGGAGGCATGAATTTACACAGTGCTTGCTAAATGAAATGAGGCTGATTGGATGCCGCCACAGATCAAAGGATGAAGCGTCACATTTCTGGTTATTAGTTAGATTATAGGGCGTCATTAATTGATGTAAAATGTGGCGTGAAGCATGGTTTATGATGGAGAGGCCATGAGATGGGCTCTGGTGGACATGTTGCAGGAGCAGGGTGTGCAATGAATGTAGGAATTTGCTCCCCAGGCATCAAGACCAATATACCTCTCCCATAATTTGTTATCTAACATGAATGTACAGACAAACAAAAGCCAGTGGCTTTAATTAGCATAAGAAGCAAATAAGATTGTTGTAAGATAAAAGAAGAAAAAACACAAATTTAACAAAAAAATAATAAGAAAGAGCATTTCTTTTACTCATACATCATTCATAAACAGAAGAATAGTCCAGAGACTGCTGTCTGGATTTTGTTGAAAGAAGAAGAATGAATTAGTGTTCCCTAGAAAAGACAATCCAACTTTGTAGTAGGAGCTGTCAGTGGCTGCCATATAGGCTAACTTATCATTCCAAAACTATACAAAAAGGTAAACTATAGCTACAAAAGCAAAGAACTGTTTTATAACAGAACTGATATTGGATGGTAAATTTAAAGTATATATGTGCCTTATTTGATTCGAGACTAACATCAAATGTTTAGTTTAGAAAAATCCTCATATAGATTGTTTTATAACAACTAGTAGTACTTAAGGAGTTAAGGTTAATTTATGTTGTAGAAGTTTGGTACAGTTCTTTGCTTGTCTTCTACCACATTTGGGGGAAAAAACATGCCACATGCCACATAACCAATAGCAGTCCCCCTATGAACAGTAGACTACAATGAAGAGATAGGAAGTTGTCTTAGTGTCTAACTTATGTACATAAGCATACAAAATCGGGTGAAAAGTTAGTTATACACAAATGTTTGGAACCTCAAAAGTACCAATTTCAAGCTCTTCCGGATAAGATTCTCGAAGCAAATAAAATGTTTACTTTGCAGTTAAAATTGGCATCCATATAAAGGATAAACTATCTTATGTGTCTTTCTCGCTATATTTTACATCCTTTCTAGGTCTACCAAAAGAACACAGTTAGAAACACTACTAAATGCAAATGATTGGTCTACAATTACATAGTTTGTAATTATATCCCATGTGGTACTCTCGGAATTATTACCTATAGGGTCGACGCATGCAAATTCACAGTTTTGGGAAAATCATTATTCAAATCTGCATCATTGGCTTTACAACAGCATACCAAGAAAGTGAAAGAAAAAGTCACAATTTCAATTGCTATAGGAGCTAATGAAAGAACAGGAAGGGGGTAGAGCGTACCTTGGCGGATGGAAGCACGAGCTTTCCTCCAAATACCATTTGATCTTCAAGATCCATTCGAGTTCGAGAACTAGATTCCATTGATCTTTGCCTAAGAAACCTCTCAAAGATAGCCAGAAGAAGAAACATTGAAATGAGGATGGCAGTGGCCACGAACCCAAAAGACACAGCATTCACAGAGTTATCGAAATGCCTCCAATGCTCTTGTCTTTGGGAATTCAAAGGTGACACCTTTGGAGGTAGCACCATTCCCCAGCTGCCTTCACCACCCATTAAAAGCCTTGATTTTACAGCAGACCTTGTTGCTGTGTCTTTCTCATAACCAATTTAACCAGCCAGAGTTCATGAAAGACACAGAAACCACGTTGGTTTTTTCCTTATCCGAGCATATCCGATGGAACTTACTGGGTGAGAAATTGCAAGTCAGAGAGAGGGGTCTTAGACTCTTGTCAAAACCTCAGTTTGCTGGTTACAGGAGACAAAATAATGATGAGAGAGACAAAGGGAGATGACAAAGAAGGCAGAGGAAGAGCAGGGACGGGGAAACTTTAGGAGGTTTATTTAGTTATAGTGGCAGGATATAGGAAACAGAACAGTAATCAATGCGACACCCTTTGATGAACACTTGGAATTCAATGCTGTGTTTGAAATAATGGAGCTGAATCAGAAATCGCAGTATGAGTTCACGTGCTATAGTCACCTGAGCATCTATGAGGATTGACGTGGACACTTAAGGGACACTCCATCAATGATGTCTATGCCTAAGATTTCATGAGCCATGGTCCCTACCATCAGGGGACCACAACGTTGCATATTGGAACACTTGGCTCATCAGCCTCATCTCAGATCTTAGATTACGGCAAAAAGAAGCCATAAGTGACTTTTCTGTCCCAGGATGTAAGATTTGAGATGAGGCTGATGATCTTAAACATTCAGTTTTTGCCCTAATCTAAGATGACTCAAATATATGGCTTCTTTTAGATATTTTGAAATATATTTGAGACATGTTTAAGATTATTACGGCCGGTGTTTAATCAAATATAGAATCACTGTTATTCATTCAGTTTTGCAAATTTGAAGAGCTGCATTTGTTCATTGAAGAAAAATGAACTTACTTGTCCCTGAGTCAAAGTGGTTATTGAATTGATTTGTAACTCTGTCGAGAGAAGACGCCTCTATCAAGAAGTAGAACTTGATGCTCTATCCAAACTTTTACCTTTCTCAAGTAAAACTCGTGTACCTAAGATTGAGATCTTAGGTTATTATAGTTATTACAAATAGTTAATTCATTGAAATGAATTGGTATTTTTAAAAACTATTTTTAGATTCTGGACACACTTTTTTCCCCTCTTTTGACCCAGTTGTGATTATTGCAAGCTCATTGAAGGATGATTCGGAAGACTCATCTCCGGAGGCACAATCGGAGGTGGACCTTTGTCTTAGTTGATCTGTTAGCATAGTGTGGTACAAATGGTTTTCTTTTGGAAGAAACTAAGAGGAAGCAATGCACACAAAACAAAACCTTGTCTCTCTGGGTGGCAGCAGTTAGCTATTCAGCATTCAACACCTCACCTCTCTCTTCTTGAATATTCTGTTCTTCCTTCATGAATATAAAACAATAAGGTTAAATGTTAATTAATTAAATTCTCATATTTTTGATAGTTATTAAATATTTATATAATTGATGAAAATAATATGGCCGTAATAATCTTAAACATGACTCAAATATATTTCAAAATATCTAAAATCTGGATGAAGATATATATTAGCATATCAATATAATTTACCTAAACAGTAACTAATTAAAAGTATTTAATTGCACCACGTTTTATATATATTCACCCATAAACATCACTATTGTACACTTAACGTCTGATCTGTCTCTCCTTAGATTCAAACAAAACCTTAATCCATAAATTTGGCACAGCCACAAAAGGTTAATGCTATGAAAATGACCCTTATAAACAAATTCTCAGAAAATGATATTATAATGCTGGCAAGTTTCAAGTAGCAATGTGGATGATGAAGAAGTAGGGTTAAACAGTGATACTGATACAAAGTACCATATCCCTATAAGAAAATGAAAGTTTGCTTTATCATGCTTCTTTTAACAAGGTAATAGCAGTTAATTTTCTGAACTTGTTGGAAGCTGATGCTTGGTTGCTACACAAACGCGTCTTAGGTGGCCGTACATAGTCATTTGTTGCTGATGATAATTAGAAGATATAATATAAGCTGAAGTAGAAGGTTTGCCTCCCTCACGTGGCATTGTTTGGCTGCTCTGATGTCATGTTATATTTTGAGTTTAATATAACTTTACACTCACTTAAGTAATGAGTGAGAATTTTGCTATATTTTGACTGCTTTGATGTCATGTTATATTTTGAGTTTGATATAATTTTGCTTTACCTTATATATAGCATATTTTCAGTTTCTACTTTTAATGTAGGACTTGCCAACGGAAGAAAACCGAGGTGAACTTGTGAAACACTGAAATAAACAAACTGTTATACTCCAAAACTGCATTACTGTTGAGTTAAACAAGACCCACCAAAGACCTCTAGTCTACTATAAGCACTGCTGCGAAACCTTTTAACGGTGCATGAGCTAAGGATTTTGAGGAGGACCTGGTTGTTAGTGCAGCGAGGGGTCTTGAACTGGCTCAGTGCTGCCCCATTTGCTACGAAATGATCCAAAATCTTCTTGAAGGTCCCTCTCTCCACTATGCAAAGCTCTAGAGGCCCTATCGAATTGGTTTTCCTGGACACCACGTAGCCATGATCAGCAAATGATATGTCCATTTCCCTGCAACACTTGTCAAGAATCTTGTCCTCTACCTCCCCTTTGATTTCCCAGTAGATAACATAATGTCCTGGTTGCTCCGAGACATCTGCGTAGCTTGTAAAATCCACTACCTCAGCTTGGGACTTGTTCAGCAGCTGTGACCCTCTCTCTACCACTAGTTGAAGGTCCTTCTCTGTGTTCTTGTCTATATTTACTGTTAGAATTAGCTTTCTTCTGCAGATAAAGTTCAATTTTGGGGTCCCATTGTGAAAACCACTCACTTCCACCACGTCCCCTAATCTGCATCTATATAGTCCTGAAAGTAAAGTATTCTATCTTCAGTGTTGTGACAAACCAACAAAGTCTTCTATCTTGAGAAGGATTACAATTAATAATTTGAAAATGACAATTAGAGAACGGGTGTCAAGTCCTCGTCCGACAAGTCTGAAATGACAGCTACATAACATCAATGAAAGTAAAACCCACGTACGAACAACCCGTGGGCTGTGGTCACACAACTCAAAATTCTAAGCTATAATATTTATTTTAAAACTGTAATTTAATTAAAGATGGGTTAATTTTTAATTTTTGATTTTAAATTTTAAAATTATAATATTAATTAATTATTTGTTATATCATATTTTTTAAATTTATTATTATTTTTTTAAATTTTTTACTTATGCATAAATAATACAAAAAAAATTATGAATAAATAATACATGTATAAGGAACAAATTTAAAAAAAATATATTTTAAAAAAATATATGATATAGTAAATAATTAATTAATATCAAAAAATAAAAAAATTGAGACAAAAGATAAAAGAAATATAATACTAACACATTCTTACTTATCCTACAATTTTAAAATAGAGCTTTAAGATAGTAGCTCCAACACAAATAATGAAAAGAAAACTTTCCAATTTATTGTCCATTATTGGTAAGTTTTTCAATCATGTATCATTGTATCCAACTAAGAAATTCTTTGGCAGATACACACTATATAAATATAAATAGATTAAATCAATAAAAAAAGTCGAAAAAACATAAGTAATTTTTAACTAACTAGGTTTTAGTTTATACACAATTATTATTTATTTTAAATTAGACATATTCTACTTGAAAAAATTTCTCGCCTGTTGACAATAATCTCTTAACCAACTTCCCAAAGTTGTGATAGTCTACCATATATCAGAGAAAGGAAATTAGATTCAGCCAAGATTTTTGGCCTGCAACTAGTAGACTTTCTGTTCATGTCCAACAGTTTCACAATTGAGGATTCAGTTGTATTCATTTATAAAAATGAAAAGTATTGAAACTATGCAATAGGGGTCTGACATATATATGATCAGTTTATTTGAAGGAAGCAGAAAGTTAAAAATAAAAACAGATTCTTTGGTGAAGAAAATGAACATTAATATAAGAGAAAAAGAAAGAGTAATTACCAGTGAAGGTTGTGAGGACTATTTCGTACTCTTGTCCAACTTTAACCTGGGATAGTGGGATGGGCATATCTTCCACGAAATCATCGGCAACTGAAATGCAATCTTGTTTCTGTCTGTGAAGCGGTATGAACTCAAAGTAAGAGAAAGTGGGTACTACAGCAAATGTTACATTCTCTGGAGGTAAACTAGGATCCACATTAACCCCTATCCAGCTCTCAGTGGAGCCATAGTCAGCACTTACTAATGGCAACCCATTTGCATAATGCCTTAGTTTATTCAAGTACGGTTGCATAGACCCTGTCATTATGGAATACACGTACTTAACATTTGGCCACAGCTTGGGAATCAGACCAAACCAATTAACCTCTTCTAATTCCTGGCAAGCGGCTTCTAATTTTGAAGCCAGAGATGGATTTGGAGAGATAGTATCCAAAATAGCCTTCCTCATTTTGGGTACTTTGATTCTTGAACTCAGACCACCATCTTTAATGTCATTGCATATGTCTCTCCAAAGCTCTTCAAAACTGCGAAACGCTTGCACTATGCTATAGACAAAGGCTGAGGTGATAAACTCTACTTGATCAGAGAAGAAGAGGCCAAGGAGCAGGTGACAGTATGTGGATTGTTTATAGTCTCCACCTGAAATCACTTCATCTGGGCTACAGGTGAATGACTTTGTTTTCTCCTGTTTGATTTTGAATTCTTCGCTTGCATAGTAGTGTGTTGTGGCCGTTCCTACTGTTAAGCCTCCTTTTGTTTGGAACTGTTTGCTGCTGTATATGAATTCAAGAATCCTACCTCCTTCCCTTGTGGGATAAACCCTATAGACAGTTAATTAGAGAAGAATGAGAACTTGAAAAATTTATCTATCTAATCCATGAAGGAAAGGCAATATTGAGGGATATTGAGACTCACCTTGATCTATAGGCTGCTGCTAAAGTGAAAATTTGAAGGGTAGTTTGCGCGCTATGGCGGGTAAAGGGTACGAACTTCTGCCTTCCATCAGTGGTTCCAGAACTGGAAAACCACCACCAAAAAGAACTTGAAAATTTGACCAGTAAGTGGAGGGAGATCTTCCATACAAGGAAAGAAATTAAAAGTGTCCTTCAAGGTTAACGTGATAATACATCTTTGTATGATCAATACGAAAAGGATGCGATGGTTAATTACTTTCACTTGGACTATTAGTTGGTTCTCTTGCACTACATCATTTCCTAGGACAACCATGAATTAAATATCCAGGAAAATCAGAGGGAATAAAAAGAAGAGAACCATATATGGCCTCTATTTAATATTCTACATTCTGATTCCTACGAACGTGACCATGAAAGAAAATTCAGTACTGAATATTAATTCACATTAAAGGTAAAAGAGAGACGAAGAAGTGAAAGAAATAACACTTAAAAAGGTGATGGGTACCTTAAGGAAAGAGTGGTTATGGGTTGTTGAGTGAGTATAGGAGTTATGTCCCCATCTGCAATCCTTTGGAGAAAGGGCTCAAAATCTGCATGGGAAGCAAGGGGAACCACAGAAGTGAAAAGGGATTCCAATGCACATGCATCCATCTCAGGGATATTGTAGTCCCCCAACCATTTCTTCAGATATTCCACTCCATAGTTCTGCTTCAGAATCTGACATAGCGTTTGGGTCTGAATAGATCCGGCGTTCTCCGATACATCTTCAAACCAGCTAATGATATCATGGTCATGGTTGCTGCCATTGCTTCTGCTCTTGTTATAGCTGAGAACTGGTTCCATTAAAGTCGCTTGGTGCCGGGGCATCAGGAAGTGTTGTACTAAAAATAACTCTGTTGGTGGGGGTCTCTGTCTCTGAATAAGGCATATAGAGAAGAAGCAAGGGAGCCCACTAAATGAAATATCCTTATATTGGGTATTTATCTAGAGCCTTTGACCCGTATTCAAAAAGGCTCAACAAACCTAATATGGCTGAAGCTCAATCGAAGAATGGTACGACAGCTCCTAGACCACAAGAAATGGTGTTATCATTTTACGGGGACGGGGAGAGAGAGATTCTTTAATGTAAGGATAAGCTGACTGCTAATGGCGAGGGACCAAAACCCACCTGTCATGACAGCTTAACATTTTCCCTCCAATTTATTGTGAACCACCATTTGAAAATGAGACCATGTACTCAATCTGTCAGTCATTTTATTATCAACTGATTTTATTTCTCTCCTTTCATGGGAGAATTTGGACCCTTCAGTCTCATTTTACCTTTGGTAGATTGCACGTTTTAAATTCGTTTCCAATACAAGGAATAGGGCCAGAAACTAAGCAGAAAGTAGAGAGAAGCAAACACAAACCATGACCACTAGGCCTGTTTGATTGTTGTGCTAACTCAGGAACCAATCAATCAGCGGATGGCTTCAATAATAATATTTATATACTATTTTTTTATATTTTTTAAACATTATTTTTAATCATTAATATATTATAAAATAATAATGATGGTATGTAATAAATAATAAAAAAAATATATAAAATGAGGCATAAGAGTTAGATAAAAAAATATGGTGTATGAATATCATTATTCAACTCGACAGTGATGTTAGGATTTCTTCTTTATCAAGTCTCTAATTGATTGGTCCATGCTTATCATTTGTGAAGATAAACATGGTTGAGAACCATTCTCTTCATTCCATTAAAAAATTCTTTAAAATTCATTTGTTGATTGGTTGTCGTTGCATAGCATAGAATAAGTAAAATTATTGAAAATTTAAAAGTATCAGTACATAACAACAAACTTTGCCATTGTATAACCTTTAGAAGCTACCATTATTTGTCCCCCTTTCTGGGTCTTCATCTTAAAGGTGAATAAGAAAGGAAATGTAATGAATTACCAAGAATGACTTTGGTTATTTTTCCATTTGGGCATATACAGGATGTCTTGGTCAATGCTGTCCATGAATTCTACTTGTAGAAGTGCACCATGCTTGGATGATATAAAACCATGGCCTTGTGATAAGGAGGTGAAACATCATAGTTCCACATCGGGTAATGTAACCTGAGTAGTGGACCATATATGTAAGGAGTAATCATTGACTGATAGATTAGTCTTTTGGTTAAATTAGACCTTCCTGCATCAATTTAGTATTAAAGCCTGGTTTGCTGAACGGTGTGGGTGCACGTGTTCGCATGCTCAGGGAGGTCCTAGCGTTGAAGGTGACCCGGGACATATGAGACTCGTGTAAAACACATGAATCAGGTGTTTTCCTAGAGGGAGGAATTAATGTAAAACCATAGCCTTGTGACAAAGAGGTAAAACATCATAGTCCCACATCGAGTAATGTAACCTGAGTAGTGGACCATATATGTGGGGGACTAATCTTTTGGTTAAATTAACCCCTCCTACATCATTGGGTCCCAGTACTGATTTTTCCATTTAGGCATTTGTTAGCTCATGAAAAAGGCATAATGCTCTTCCCTGGTGAGACTCGTAGTAATGTAGTATAGTTTCTCTATCTCTCAATTTTAGTAATAACAAAAAGAAGATAGACAAGCCAATAAACCATGATTTAAATAATAAATTTCTTAGACCTTGACTTTACTTAATGACCTGTTTAGGCTTATTTAGCATAGCCTTGCATTAAAAGACTTTATAAAAGTTCATAAATTCAAGTTAAAACGCCATATATATGATCTTAGAAAGAAGATTTAAGTCAACAAATTAACCTATTAATTAAAGAAGGATGCAATATGATATGAAGAGACGTCCATGATGTTGAAGAAAGATATTCAAGTTCTATTGGTATGATTAGAACCATGCACTTCACCATTGATTTGTTGTTAACCAACGTCAGAATCTGGGAAGAAAGATATTATTGGGCCATGATGTTGCATATGTTGAGAGAATTTGTTGGGTACTTCTCTTTGATCAATGTATTCCAACCTATATCGTTCACAAGCGGTTCTGGTTCGCCCTTTAATTCTGTCGGCCACATAATTGGATCCTAACATGGATCAGAAAACAGAATCATGTTGGGTCACTTTCCTCAAAATTTCAACTTGCATAGGGCTGCAAATGCGTCTTCTTCTACCATTCAGCTTTGTAACTTAGCGGACATGAATTCTCCCATTTAATTGGTGTTCAAAAATCTAATGTTTTTCACTGAATGATTCAGTTTGGGAGTTGTTAAGAAGCCAGGTTTTATGATGAATGCCAAGAAGCTGAAAGTTTTAACTATCTCCTATTGGCAGAATCTGCCCATCCCATTCCCACTCCCACTGATGTACTTCATTTTTTTTTGTTTTATTATTTTCCCTTAATTTTGGAGACACTGTGCCAGCCAACTATATTCTGAAGAAAATCTCAAGGAAGCGCCCAGAATTGAACTACAGGAATCCATTATAAATCATCGAAAGAGGCAACTGGCAGAGCAATTTGCTCAACTTCGATATAGTGGACATTGACTAAACGCAGAGGGACGGGCAGAGATGATGACAACATTTAGTGACAGGGACTATTCATGAATTAGTAAAGCCCTTAGCTTAATATCTAGCAGGTATAGTAATGAGAAGAAAGGATGCCACGAAAATCATTCGTTCCAAAGTCCAATACGGCGTCTGTTATTAATTCCCTGGGGGCAGGGAACCCTGCTGGATGCTACTAATAAACTTGATTGGTTTTAGGGGAAAATGCAAGAGACTTGATTATGATGGAATGGAAACAAAAGACATTCAATTAGGTTGCGGCAATTATTGTATTGTTCAGATGAAGATAAATCAGAAATCTATTCAATTTAATAGGGTGGAAATATGGAATACTCCATGATAACAGAAAGTGGTCCAACTTTGGGCCTATAACAGTGATCGCCTTCCTTGTCAATGACAAGTATTGTGAACCGTGGTTGCCCCATTTTCATGTCATCAAATATGGGCAAGGGAAGATAAGAAGAGGGTGATGAACCAATAGGTGTAAAATAATCCGTATAAGTGATATATTTATAAAATAAAAAAAATGAGAATTTTAAAATAATTAATAATGTTATATATATCAAAAGGTTCTTTCTAACTTATCACTAGTGGCGGATCTTGAAGGAAAATTTTAGAGGGGGAAAATTTTTTTTTTAAATTATTTACATAAAAAATTTTAATTTTAGGGGACAAATTCAAAAAGAAAAAATTTTCAAGTAAAATTACAGAAATTTTTGTTTTTTGGGGGGCTGTCACCCCCTCTGTCTCCGCCATCCTCCGCTCCTGCTTATCACCCCACACTAAGGTGGTATGTTATGCAATCACTCATAAAGAATAACTGTATAAGACCCACATGTATAATATATATATATTAAAAGGTTTTTTTTAGCTTACCACTTTATATTAAGGTGATAGATTATGCAACCACTCACAAAGAATCATTGTATAAGACCCACATGGTAATGTAAGTAAAGCTGTCATATGGCAGTAAGCGCCATATTAAAATTATTTTTTTTATGACTAACTATCCATAATTCACTATATCTAAATCCGTACTACCTTTACTCTGTTTTGCCTGAAACGAGTAATTTGTTTTAACTGAACAATTGTGAGTCTGTACTGTACATGTACGGAACCCCCTCCTACTACTCTCCAAACTTCTCTCTCTTATTTCATAGGCAAATTACAAAGGATTCTATCCTACCGTCATAGTCATAGTTTATGGCGGTAGGATAGAATGTCTATATTTTTTTTATTATTTATTATTTTTTAATATTAATGAATTATTATTTATGTTATATATTTTTTTAGTAATTTTTTAAAATATTTTTATATTTTTTAAAATATTTATACTTATGAATAAATAGTATTAAAAAAATTATGAATGAATAATATAAAAAAATTAAAAAAATTTTAAAAAAATTTTAAAAAATTATATGACCTATACAATAATTAATTAATGTTAAAAAAATTGAGACAAAAAATTAAAAAAACACTATATTTGAATGCTAGAGTATAATGGGGCTGCACCATAGCAAGCATTAATTATAAATTACTCCATTC
>JASKGM010000009.1:4982901-4993122 GCA_034509205.1 Ceratonia siliqua
TAATAATTTTACCCACAATTACTATGTAGATGGATTGAATGCTAGTAAGAAAAATTGTCGTTTATGAACTAGCATCAGATAGGGATACAATGTATTTGATGAGATGTTTATTTCATTGAATGTTCGATGCATTTTTACCCATGATATGTAATCAATTTCAATCATGACTTTTTACAAACTAGATTATACTAATACATCTTAAGTCTCGTGAAAGTTTGTAACTTCATTAAATTAATATGCAAGTTTTATTTAACCAAGGAAGCCACCTATTTTAGTTCTTAACATTGATAGCTCTCGAATCTCTATCCTGAGAGAGAAACAGAGTCATTTCTCGATTTGAAGCCATGAAAGAGCAGAGCTCAAAGGGGTTGTTGCCTGGGGTGAAACCAATTGTAGACTGCGACAAGTTCTTTCGAGTTAGGCGTTTGTCTGGCGATAGAGAGAAAGAGAAGATGGTTGAAGCATATAGGAAATGCAAGGTGAAGGAAGCAGAGAGGGCTGAAATGCTCATGCATCTCATCTATTGGGGACCCAAATAAATCTTTTCCTATTCGTAAATAGATGGTATCTTGGAGTATCCTAATCCAAAATATCCACAGTATTATTATAGGTTTATGTAATCACTTGGGTATATGGCTTACTTAGAGCAAAGGCATAAGGGTTTGTAGCGCCCCAATTGTTTTATAGGTGCTCTGCTTTGCCCTTCCATCTGATGACAGATATTAGACACTCTTAGTAGAATAGGTAATAGTTTTGTCACCGACTATGTAATTCGAGCTAATATTTATAACTTCTAATTTAAACATCAACCCTGATTTTGTCAATATATATATATATTATTAAGAAAATTCTTTCTTATCATTATTGTCACTTTTTGAAAGTGACAATAAGACTCATTGTTAATGTAAAATTAATGTGAAAGACTCGTCACTCTTATGAGTTGTAATATTCATTGGTGCTCTAAAAGTAAGACGATAAAAAAGTACCTCATATAATTAATTCTCTCAATTTTTATGAATAATGATAACTACATAAATCTTATACGAGTAATTAACGTTCTATATTATATATTTATTGCATAATTCATAAGAAATATAACTAGCTAGAGAGCCAGATTTACAAAAATAAAATGTTAGTCTTATTTGAAAATAGACTACCAAGATTATTTGACTAGACAGTAGGTTGCTTAAAAGAAATTAATAAATTTTGATTTGTAAATAACTGATTCTAAAAATAAATAAATTAAGAGCTATCAAACTATAAGATATAATTAGAATGACTTTGACATAATAATGTACAATTATTATCACTTTCAACATGCAGGGCCGCCGGTAAGGAAAGCAACAATCCTCAACCTCTTTTTCCCGTTCAAAGGAGACTATTATCACTATGCCACAAGACGTTTGGGTATCGTTTGAAGGTTGAAGCTTGGCCTCGTCAGATAAATGCTTCTTCTTATTGTAAATGACAAGTAATGTGGACTTATAGACTTATAGTTAAGCACTTTGCTCATTTGACCGAGGTGGGAAGTAATATGCAAATTACAAGATCTGGTAATAATGAGGAAGCATGCTATAGTCTCCAAGGGAATTTCCCAACCTCTTTCCAAATTTCAACTCATTAGAATACGAGAGAGTTGAGGCGACCGCGTTCCCGTCATCTTGCGTGGGGATATTACATAACTGGGGATATTAAACCGTAACTTGTACGATTTTCTATAGTTTTTCTTAAAGAATATATTTTTTTACATGATTCGTAAAAAATGTCAAAATGACCGATCACCAAATTCGGGGAGGAGAGGCAAGCTTGGTCTCACGAGTAATCAAACCATAGTCACCACGAAATTCCACGTGTCAATAGACTATCGGCTCCTTGGAATGTTCACAAAAATTTCAGTTTCACGCTCTGGATAAGCTTTTTCTCTCCTTCCTGACCACCATTTACCTCCCATTCCTACACAAACTTTGGAAACCAATGCAGCAGCTCCCTCTTTAAATTTTCTCTTTTCCAGTCCCAATATGCCGGAAATTTTCTGACTTTGATTTACTTTTCCCACTGCATTCCCACAAATGGCCGCTGTTACTTTTTTGGCTTTCTCAGCATTGAGTCAATGTTTTGAAAGAAAAGTGTCTGTGCCTTCGACTCGTTTCCTGGGATCGAATTCCGAGGCGTTTCGGCTGCGGACGAATTTTTCCTATGATTATGTAGGTGTTAGAGTTTCGAATTCGGCTCCGAAAATGGTTATTCAATGCATGTCTTCTGTGACAGGTTGGTAATGGTATATTGGTGTCTCTTCGTAGTTTGATTTCCGAGAAAGTGATAGAATCGAAAAGAAATTTAAAGTTCGGAACTTGTTGCTTTCGTTTTACTTTTCTGAGAATTCGATAGTTCAAATTTAGTAAGCTTCACTTGTAATTTTGATTGGAAGTACATAATCGCGAAATCATCTCCCTTTTTGGTGGTTGGTATATTGGTTCTTTTATATTTCGATTAAAGTCTATAGTATTGGAAATTAGAGTCAAAACTTTGGCTTTTAAGGATATTTAGTCTTGCAACTTGATGGCTGGCGAGATGACCCTTGAGATTTTATTTTAGGGCTAATGTTCCCCTTTAGAAGGTTTTGATATTCCTTATAATCTCTTACTGTTGGTCACTGAATCGGAATGTTATTTCTGTCGAATAACTATTAGATTAATGAACTTGAATGACTCTCCTGATTTAAGTCAACTTTGCTGTCTGAAGTCTGGACTACTGCTAACGTTTTATATCACAATTTCATAGTAATTAATTAAATGTCATTTTTGAACCCATGGTGAATATGCTGATAAATGGGGAAGGACACTGCGCAGAAAACAAATCCTTGGTGGATGCTATAAGAAGATGGCTTAGGAAACCATGGAAATATAAGATAAATCACATAAAGAGGGAGGGGAACAGATGCGAAGATATACTTGCAAAAGCAAGCTTGAAGATGCCATTTGGGAAGGTGTTAATTGAGGAACCTATTGATGAGTTGAAGCACGTTTTATGTGCTGATTAGAAGGGTCTGCGTCAGCCTTTGGCTTCTCTCTTTAGTTTGTTTTGTTTGGGCGTTTTGCCCCTTCTTGTAACCAAAAAAAAAATTTTTAATGTCATTTCTCATATTTCCTAAAGATTGTTTTATTGGACAATTTTCTGGATTTATGCCACTGTTTCTTAGGAATTTCTTTCAAATATCCAACAGATGTTCTTTGGAGCTATTATTATTGCATAACTGGATGCACTTCTTAGTGTATTCAGCATGACATTCACTTGAAAATGGTTGAGGTTCTTAAAACCTCATAATGTGGCTTCATTCTGTTGGTAAGCATCTCCATTTCAGCATATGAATACATAATGATACGTTAAGCTGATTAGAGTGACATGCTGATGGAGGATAGGATAAGGATGTTAGGTATATTATGGATAATTATGGTGGTATTTATATGTAAATTAGGTATTTATGATATGGGTTATAATTAGAGATAGTAGGATATTTGATTAAATTAGAATGATTTGGATTCATCATAGCTTAGATTAGTAGTTATCTAACATATTAGAATTTTCTGTTTAAGTAATGATTTGTATTTGCATTACTCAGACTATTGGATTATTATTGAAATTGAGTTATTGGCTTCTATTCTCCCTCCTGCGTTCTGCATCACATGCACTTGCACACACTTTTTGGGAATCTGTTTTGGTTGCTGGGGAAATATGCTTCTGTTAGTATATGTATTAAATGGTTTGAATAGTCCCCCACATTAGGTTCATTCATCCTTCCTGGACTCATACTGCCAAAAGAAGATATTAAAGCAGAAAATAAACCTCTTCATTAATTGGTGCTAATGGGTTGTCTACATATATGTTCTGCAGACGCTCCCACTGTTTCTGAGACAAAGTTAAATTTCCTTAAGGCATATAAGCGACCAATCCCAAGTATCTACAATGCTGTGCTGCAGGATCTCATTGTCCAGCAACATTTGATGAGATACAAGAGATCATATCGCTATGACCCTGTATTTGCTCTTGGTTTTGTCACTGTATATGATCAGCTTATGGAAGGGTATGCTAGTGATGAGGATCGAGATGCCATCTTCCAAGCATACATTCAGGCATTGAAGGAAAACCCAGAACAATACAGGTTAGAAGGTTGAGTAATTTGGCTTTCCTTGATATTTTTTTTTTTTTTGTTTCTTTCCGTGGTTCCTACACAAAACATTTACTCTCAATGATATTAAGGATGAAAAAAATTTTATTTTCTGTATGCCACTAAAGACTGTGTTACATCAGTTCACTACAGAGTCGAATAGTGTTCCGGCGGGAATTCTGGAGCTCCTGCAAAATCACATTCAGGCTGAAGCTGCAAATTGTAGCTTCTGCCTACAACATGATTTTGAGAATCATGGATGGCTCCACTGCTCACTCATACACACTAAAGTGCTCAAAATACTAGTTAAAGAGGAAGATGGTACAATCAAATATTATATTGCAATTAAGAGGTGAAATACTGAACTGACCATCAGGCCATCTAAGTATCACCTTGTAGAAAGAAAATAAATATGAATTATAATTTTCATATTGATTGCATTATTTTTCCTTAGGCAAGTTTAACACTCAGTTATATTTCAGAAATATGTACATGAAGGAATATCTCTTAGCAGAAATCTAAGCAGCATTCTCTGTGAACATTTTTGTTGTATACTTTGGATAATTGCACTTGAGGATTCTTTACGTCAAATGATCTTATATATTACCCTCTACAGAATAGATGCACAGAAGTTGGAAGAGTGGGCTCGGGCTCAAAATCCAACTTCCCTAGTTGAGTTTTCATCCAAAGAAGGAGAAGTTGAGGGGATTTTAAAGGATATTGCAGAAAGAGCAGGGGGAAAAGGGGATTTCAGTTATAGTCGTTTCTTTGCAGTAGGCCTCTTCCGTCTCCTTGAGTTGGCAAATGCAACAGAACCAACAATTTTGGAAAAGGTGAGGTTACCCATTTCATTTAAGGTATCATGGCATATGGATTTGAACTTCGTTGAATACTCATTTTATCATATGTATTTTGGTCTTATGGTTTAAGGTTGAACCTTCATTTTCAGTTAAGTTACAAAAAACTACACTTTTAAAAATCCATCATATTTAGATCTCCTCTGTCCAATTTGTTTGGGCCAGCTGAAGTGATTGTATGGCCTTGACATCCAGATCTCTCTTCCTCCAATCCTCATTGGCAGGGTTACCACATTCTTTTTCCTTTATTTGCATAGAAAATTGATTTCATTCTTTTGCTTGCCCTGAAATAATTGTGTTACTCCATAACTTGTGAAGAATACCCCATTATTTTGTAATAGAGTTTTCTGGAGCTAAACGTTATAGGCACCAAAACCACAGATGAAACTAACAATATTGAGTGTTGAAGAAGATTTGACAATGGCATTGCAGAAGATTTCTCTCGATATCAAGATTGCAAAACTATCTTTTTTGTACCTCTTAATAACTTTTTTTTAGGACATATTTCTCAATTAATCTCTGCTGTCAATCGAACAGCTTTGTGCGGCTTTAAACATTAACAAAAGAAGTGTTGATCGGGACTTGGATGTGTATCGTAATCTACTTTCCAAGTTGGTTCAAGCAAAAGAGCTGCTGAAGGAATATGTTGACAGGTACAAATCAGATCTTTCAGTCCCTTCAGTTGTTCTTCCCCTCCCCCCTCCTACTGGTTTTCATTTGTGATATAATCTATGAGTGTATAGTTGTATACTATATTGATATTTTCTTTATGCATAGCCTATTTAAGTTTGAAGTTGTAAGTTTACTAATTTCTTTTGCCTTAGATCAAAGAAACGGCATTTGTTTTTGAATCTCTGTTTCAAAAAGACCAGGTTGCACGCTTCCAAGTTCCAAGCAATTTACCTAGAATATTGATTTTAACTTTGAATTTTGAGGTAGTTTCACATGGCCAAATTTAAGTTTGGAGGTGTATATTTAGTTATTCACAAATTTCTTTAGTCTTAAAACGGAGATTCAACATTCTATTCTAAACCTCCTCAGAAAATGAGATTGTAAACTTTCAACCAACTTACTGAGAGAGAACATTAGTACCAAGTTCAAATTTGAATTTGAGGTAGAATTATATGTTACAGTAAGGTTATCTTACTTCTGACACCATTCTGATAACCCATCTGCTCTATAAAGCTTCCTGCAGCATGCACTTGATACGCTCGTCTAAAGATATCTTTCACCTATTAGTCTATGGATGCCTGAACCCAAATTCTTGTTCTATTAGGCATGATAATTATAGTTTGCTTGTTTTCCTTAGCAAGCTTTTATATTTTTTTATTTGCTTCAGGGAGAAGAAGAAAAGGGAAGAAAGGGCTGAATCACCAAAGGCTAATGAGGCAATCACAAAATGTTTGGGACAACATCAGTTTTCTGGCCTGTAGTTGTGGTGGTTCTTATGAAAGGATCTCAAGATACGATATCCTTGACTTGCTTTTTCTTGGTTCTCGGAAATCATAGTGAGTTGCCTTTATCAGTTTGGTTTTACAAAATATTCTATGGTACCAATAATGTACTAGTACTTTGCTTAGTTATCATTGATATTGACTTATTGGATGGGACATCAAAATTCATCCTACAGTTAATAATAGTCCCAACTAAGCATAGTATTAGTACATTTTGGGTACCGAAAAGTTTTTACATATGGAAATTTTTTTTTTTCTGTTACAGTGGTCCACTATATCCTTGTTTCATCACTACCTTAATTATTTCACCCGTCCAACACGATCTTGTATTGCCTTTTCTTATATGTATTTTTTCACTGAGAGTCACAGATGAATTTTGTAGTTCTCAACTGCAAGCCTCAAGGCATAATTTCTGGCTATCACAAAATTTTTTATATCTCAGTTTATCTCATTTTTTGGGTAGATGTTTGGTGCCTATGATTTTTAAATAGGTTTATCATCTATGCCTAGTAACTGAGGAAATGTGTGTAAGACGTATCTTTTGAATTGGATATGCTCATGGACAGTGTAGTTTCTAAAATGTGACTGAGAAATAATCGGGCAACCGCATACATTTTTTTTTTATGTTGATTAAACTTTATTTTCTTCTTGGTTTATTGGAATTTATATCTCACACTTGACCATAAAATATGAGTTAATTACCAGGTCGTTTGATAGCCCACCAAGATGACAATAAGTTTGCAAATACAACTGGCGAAAATGCCAAGCATAAACGATTACCCTCCAATTACAATTTATCTATATCTATGTTTTTTTTAATTTATCTATCTGCAAGTTTACTCTTAAAAAACAATTCTTGCACAATCAGTTCCTGCAAAACTAATTCTCCAAAATCTAATCGACATGCGCTCTTCAACAATTTCGGAATGCATCTAACTGTCTAAGGACTCAATCCATGATGATTTCTCAAAAATTCGGTAATTGCATATATATTCCTTAATCTTAAAATCATTAAGTTACGAACGTACTGAATCATTATAAGAAGATGAATGTTACTTGACAGCCTAACCATTAACACTAACACTAGGAACCATAGAGCGGAATGCGAAAGTCACCAAAGTACCCAAAATCTATTTGTACGACTGCAAGAGATGCTGAGAAAAGCAATTATTGTGTCAGCAATGTCACTAGAAATTGGCCCAATAACCAAGGACCTAACTAAGATGAGAAATATCAACTTCATCTGAGATTCTAAATGTATCTGCTGCACCAAACTTCCGATATTCCTCCGCTACAGAGTCTTCCTCACTGCTATCATCATCCCCAGCATCATCATGATGTAGTGACGACGGGTCATTCATACTCTTAGACCTGCAACCATGAGTGGCAAGCATGTTGACCTGGCCAAGGTGAGATATCTCTATTACAACAGTATCATCGTCAACTGGGAGAGGTTGCTTCCAAGGTTCCCCATCGATCCTCATGAATGTATGATCTGATGCCCCTTTGCGAAACTCAAAGCGGATTCTGTGTGCCTAATGGCGAGATGATTTGAATAGGAACATCAAACCCAGGCAAATAAGTACTATGATAATCAAATTAATGGTGTAACTTCTTGGAGTGACTCCCATCTTATCATGAATCATTCGACTACTGAAAGACTCGATTTTCCACTCCATAACTACAAAACTACATATCTTATTATATATTTGAATATTCCATTTTAAATCATTCTTAATAATAATAATAATAATAATAGTAATCTGTATGAAAACTTACTACTATGATATAACTTCTTGTGAATTTTTGAACAGAAGTAATTTTTAATTTAGATTACGGAATAGTAGTTTGAGAATCAAAAACTACAAAAGTAATCTTGCTCCTTATATTTCGTCATACAACACATACCTGAGCAAGACGAGTTCCATGTCCATTTGGAGCAAGCAAAACCAGCCCATGCCAGGCATTTCTGAAACCAACAATCTCCAGCTGACCATCATCCACAAACGGTGATGTCAAGTCCCTCTATATTCCATAAAAAAAAAAAACATATTTTGAGTTTTAAGAAGACAAAACTTGCATGAAAGCATTAGTTATTTACTAGTACTTGAACTCAAAACTTATGGGAAATAAAGATTTTAACTAATTAAATAATTGTATCAGATTTAGCATATAAAATTTACATAACGTTGCTTCTTTGCATTCGGAGTACCCCAAGGATTCAGTCCTCCAGAAAAACTAGGCAAGTTGAGACATACAATTGACCTGATGCTGTATATAAAAAATGGAAAGAGGGTTAATAAAAAGCAGATCATGCGTTACTTAAGAAGTAAACAAAGGAAGAAGGACAGGAGAGGAATAAAAAAATTAGACGATTTATATTGGCCCTTTTACTTCAAAACATCCATAAATGAGAAGTTGCCAATGTGATGAGACAATAATCATCCATTAATCAACAAGAGCAACAGTTATAAAAGCAATGTGCTTCTAGAAAACTTGAATGGATATATCATAAACAGGAAAACTATCGCATATAGCCAAGTTTGTAACTTAATTATTGGATCTTTGGCAGGTCCAAAGTGCAGGGGTCTTTCCACTAACTTGAATTTTCCATGATCTTCCCTGAGGTGTGTTTTGCCAAACAAGAGTAGACAAAAGATTTACCTGGAAGGTATTTCCAGGTCTTGCCAACTACCATGTCTTTTCAAGATTTTCACCTTTGCAAGATGTGATATGTTCCTGCATTAAAAGATCAAATCACATTTAGTTTACTGAACAAATGCCAAATATATATTTAAACAAGTGTGTAGGATGGACCTGTCAAGGATTGGTCTCGTGTGTGTCTGTACCTTGTGCATATGCATGTGAAATTGACCATCTAAACTAGCATAAAGAATAAGGAACCACAAATAAAAATTCAAATTGCTAAAACTGGTCTTAGTTATCCACACTCCTATAGCAACCATTGTATTTATAAATAAATAAATAAATAATTTATTTTAATTTTACAATTTTAACAGAAAAAAAGTCTCAAGAACTTCTCTAGTAATGCAACTTTGATGAATATAAAGTTCCACATAAATCATGCATCCATTCCAGTTTATGAAATAGTTGATAAGACTCATCAAACATGTGAAATTGCGTAAGCTATACCAAAGAAAACCACTGCTAAGTTTACTTTCAGACTGTTCATGCTTCATTGGCTCCAACCAAGTATAATAGTCTTCTTGGATAATCCAGAGAATGCTGTATTGACAGTCACTATTTCTAGAGCTGCCAAGTGCCAAATACTGGCCAGCATTACTGAAGCCCAAATCAATTTTGAAAAGGTGAGGTAGCTGCTTGGTGACACTTGAAATCTAAACAATATTCTCATCTTAACCCCGAGACATAAGGTGATACAAGCATGACCATTGTGCAGATTGGATTTTGATATATTATAGAATTTGGTGTTTCTTCCAGCATCATGGCATATCGTCAGAGCTAGAATCATGAAGAGTACAAACGTAAATTGACAGGGCATTGATAAGAACCACCTAGGTAGAACTCACCCTCAAAAGCTAACTCGTGAGGGGAGGGTGCCTAAGAGCCTTATAAGCCCCACACCAGGTGCATTTCCATCCAATGTGGGACTCCCAAGTTTCCTTGACTTGTGGTTCCTAACAATTCCGCCCCCTTTTGACAGCGACGTCCACGGCGCTGGCGGCTGGTACTCAGGCTTCTCCCTTTGGCTCCTCTCCAGCCC
>JASKGM010000009.1:5005694-5022117 GCA_034509205.1 Ceratonia siliqua
AAATGGAAGCCTACTATATATTGTATAATAATAATGAATAATAACATAAAAACACTAGGAAACAGCCACGTAAAAAAAATGAATGATTGAAGAATAAAAAATAAAATGGAAGCAGTAGAAGAGATAATAGAATTGGAATCGCATTATACGCTATCGGCCATGACGCTCCATAATTCCATGTCTTTTACTTCCATTAGTAGCGCGTGGATTTTGGAGTAATTTTTTAACCTTATCTCTCCCTCAGGCTCAGCTTGGGAAGTGGAAGCGAGGTGATGATGCGAGTCAGACTGGACAAATTCGCGTGGGGGCGACGTAAACGTCATAGAACCCAAATCTGGTAAAGCCAACATGCCCAAGTCTCTACCGGTGAATGAGATAGGGCCACGTAAGCATATTGGAATCTGAAAGATGCGTAGGTGCCACGTTGACCACATCATCACCAAGCAAAGAAATATCCTACGGAAACCATTAAAACAAGCGAAAGGATTCAGCATCGTGATGTTAGAGACCACAGAAAGGGTTTTGTTTCCTGAGGAGTAGACACCTGGCATCGCCGAATACCACAAAACCATTGCCATCGCTTTGCTCAATTTTTCATGGTTACTTTATCTTGCACACAACCCAAGGTTCTAGCATCCGTACCCACTGTCAAATTGCAATTATAACCCTACCACTACCCCCGCCTTTTTATCTTTTTTAAAATGCTAAGAACGAGTCCACACGCTCAAATAAGATTATCGTTTTCTAATATACGATAATAGAAAATAAATAAAACCTAATAATTCTTCATAAAATAAATAAAGAACCATTTATCCCTTTTCCCCCTTGTTTCTCACACTATCCACGCCTGTCGATGGAATGAAGCCTTGTTTTTTTTATTACAACAAACTCGATCAACGAAATTAATATCACAAGTTTTTTTAAAGCAAAAATACGAGCTCTGCCATTGTGATCTCAGGGCATATCTCTTTCTGTAACCGCCTATTACTGTAACAAACTTTTAGTGTGACAATTATTTTTAAATATTTAGTAAGATATTATTTTTTTAAATGGATGAAATTTGAGGTTTAGTCATGAAATTTTGAAAAAGTTAACCGTTTAAAATTTTTAAATAAAAAACATTCATGTTTTAACAAACAAATATAGAAGAAAACGGGAAAGTAGAAACATTTACTGTTGCTCAATCTCATAACGAAGGCATTACAACTAATACCTGTAATGTATGAATAATTTATTTAGTTATTAATAATATTAATATTGAATAAAAATGAAGTTTTAATAATTAATAATAATATTAAAAAATTACAAATTCATTTTAAATATCTAAAAGTTAGTTCTAAATTTTAGAGGATAGATTGCAGTGAAAATCTCGTACACAGTTGAGGTTAGTTTCGGAATTCAGCGGAAAATCTGCGATTATTTTATAAATTTCAATATGTTGCGTCTTCTTTTATGCTCTTTCACCCATCCTGTACTTGCAGAAGAGAGAGAAGATACGTAAACAAGTGAAAGCCAGAGGAAATCTTATGGAAAGGAAAGACTTGGAAAATTAGAAGACCGAGCATTACCTTAACTTCGTTTTGAGTTAAGGAGAAGATGAAGAACTGCGAGCTGTGCAAGGTTCCGGCGAGGACCTACTGCGAGTCGGATCAGGCCAGCTTGTGCTGGGACTGCGACGCTAAGGTGCACGGAGCTAACTTCTTGGTAGCCAGGCACTCGAGGACTCTTCTATGCCATGCGTGCCAATCTCCGACGCCGTGGAAAGCCTCCGGTGCTGAACTCGGAAACACTGTTTCCGTGTGCCAGAGCTGTGATGGCGGAATGAACTTTAACGGTGAAGATGGCCAAGAGAGCGAAGGAGGCAATGACGACGAGATAGACACAGATGACGATGAGTATGACGACGATGCGATGGTTGGCGAAGATGAGTATGACAACAATGATGAGTTAAGCGGTAATGAGATTGGAGATAATCAGGTAGTCCCTTGGTCCTCGACGCCGCCGCCACCGGCTGCAAGCTCTTCGAGTAGCGATGAGTCGGTTTGCAGGCCTACAAACGGTGGGAGAGATCTTTCTGATACAGTAACAACGATTTCGTTGAAGCGAAGGCGTCAGGATGCATCCGATAATAATTTTCAGGTACTTTTCTTTTCAATATTTTTAATATTGATCTGTGCTTTTTATAATTTCTAAAAGTTTCCTTGCATTTTTAGAATTTTCATTGTAGTAGCCTCCTTTAGAGAATTATGAATTTTGTTCATTAAACAGGACAGTCCGAGTCGTTCGACAGATATAGGATGAGGGTAGGGAGTGGACGAACCAGGGGCGGCGAAGCTGGTTAGTATTCGACGGCGACAAAGCTCCGTCCATGGAATTGCTGGGTCCAAGAAAGTCAGAGAGACTAAACCGGCGTCCAGGAACAGATCCGGGACAGATTTAACGGCCCAAACAGTGATGTTTGACAAGGGATGGTGTTTGATTTAGGGACAGGAGCCACGTGGTGGTTGTACTCTAGGATATTATTTAATAATTTCTGATTTGTATTTAATCAATCTTTTCTTGATATATGAAATGGGGATTGATCGTAACATGTTTACCAATTACTTAAATTTAAAAAAAAAAAAAGAATATAATGCTACGTAGTACGTACTAGAGTTGATAGCACCAGGTACTTGGTCTCCACATGTGCCCCTAGTACCCTACCAGGCTAGCTAGGGATACAAGGTCAATTTCGTAACTACACTGCTAGATATGCTGTTTATTATAATAATTAATGGCCTAATTAAAAGAGATATTTTTAAATAAGCAGTTGTTATCCTATTTTAAAATATAAAATATTTTAAAGTAAATTTTTTATTTTTAAAATTTTATTTTTGTTATATTTTTTATTTTAAGAAATAAGAT
Organism: Ceratonia siliqua; assembly: GCA_034509205.1. Taxonomy (NCBI): domain Eukaryota; kingdom Viridiplantae; phylum Streptophyta; class Magnoliopsida; order Fabales; family Fabaceae; genus Ceratonia; species Ceratonia siliqua. Next base: position 5,008,599 of record JASKGM010000009.1, read on the forward strand.
TAAAGAATTTTTAAAATATATAAAATAAAATAAAAGTTTAAAGATTTTTCTTTTTTTTGTGTTTTTTATTTTATTTTTTTAACAGTTATGTTCTTTAAATTTTTTTAAATTCTTTAAACTTATTTTTTAAAACAAAAATGAAAATAAATTCTCTACGGTAGAAAAAGCCTTTTAAATATTTTACTGGATCAGTAAGCAAATAAGCGCGAGCTTCTGCTTCACTGGAGATTAGTTAGTTGGATTATATTACAAAATAATGTTGAGTAAAGTGCTTTTGCAGGCGTGGCCGGCCATCCCATTATAACTATAACGTTTTTAAAATTGTTAATATTTTTGAAGGGAATATAATGGAGGCAATTGTAAATTTGAAAATGATAAAGAATTTATAAGTGTACAATCTACACAAGTACAAAAGAAAGGGGGGTGTAGTGGGGTGACTCGTTGTTGTGGCGGAGAATGGTGTGCTTGTTTGTGTGGTGGTGGTTTGATTCTTCTTTCTTCTCCATTTTTATTTTCTTTCTCTTCTCTCCACTGACTGCCATTTTATGGTGTAGAGGATGGATATGGTTTTCTTATCCTGCATATTTCAGAGTTGTTCTTCTTCTGACCAATGACCTCATTGCCGTGACAAGGACACTTAGAATTTTCCGACTTTTCCCAAATATATTCCTAGGGGGTTTTCATTTGTTCTTTCTGTATTCTACTTTGCTTTCGACGCCTTCAACGGTTCCAACCCCATGTGACATTGTCCTATTCGCATTTCAATGACAATAATAGTGCTCCACTTAAATCATGAATGCCTCCTTCTTTCCACGTGGCTAAATATCATATATTTTATACTTAAATATCTTTTTACATTTAATAAAATGTCTACATAACATGAACCATCTTTGATATTCAACTTAATTTTAATAATTGACCATTATTGTACGGAACTAGTGTTAAATAATTATTTTCATAGAATCAAATTTCATTGTAAAACAGTGGGCTACCTTAAATAATTGATCGCCCAACCCCCCAAATAATAAAAAAACGCAAGCAAGCTTGGCTTTCTGGATATCCCTTTGTTGCAATAGCACAAATACACCATCTGGTCAGCTGAAGATGAAATCATGGCCTGCCCAATATGAATCATTTATCCTCCTTTTTCCTCATACCTTCATAGCCACGCAGTTTTCATGAACAATGTCTAAAATTTTAGGGGATTTTACGTTATAAATTTATTGCGATAATTATATTTAAACTCAATAAAAATATAAGTAAATTACTTATAATGCACCTATAATAGCAACCGTTAATTTCTTTTAATTCTCTAATTCTAACATTGTTTTGATTCAATTAGTAGAATCCTGGGTGGTGGAGCCCACCCACGGATGGCTCCACTATCCTTCTCTAATGAGTTTTGGGCAATGTTGTAAAGCTATAGAATTTTTCCTCCTATGGGAAAAATTTGCAAAACAAGTCAATATATATTGGCTTACTTTGCTTTTCCTTTTTGGTAGAAATCCAAAGCGATACTGAATCATGGGTAAATAAGTAAATTAATTTTAATCCATTGTACAAATATATATCAGTACAAATTCTAATAATTTTAATTGTGATAAAAAATATTAAAATAAAATTTGAAATGATTTATCCAATTAGGATAATTATGATCAGCAAAACTCAAACTAAAATGAGCATGGAATAGGTCACGATGAAGATATAGATTATCGGATAATAAGATATTTCTAAAATAATAAGTAACAATAATTTCGTGGAAATAAATCATAATTTTCAAGTTCATTTTATTTTTTATTTTTCCTTTTACAACTTTTATAGTTTTTTCATTTTTTTTCCTACATTTTTATTTTTTGAAATAAATCATTATGAACATAATTGATGAAGCAAGTGAGTTTGTTAAAATAAAACTTGAATCCAATATGATCAACCATGTTTTTAAATCGTGATTATCCATACACTTTAAACGATCACGATGAATAGTTCATTTTTTTTACTAATTTTATCTTAGCCTTCCAAAGTACATAAACAATTACGATAGAGAATATGATCGGTCATTGCCCAACAATAAGATCAAATCCAAATTCGTTAGAATGTGAGGGTGACGTAGGCATGGATGGAATGGCCAATCAGAATCGTCTATCCTCCTTTATCTCACCTTCATAGCCACGCAGTTTTCAGGATGAAGCTCAGCAAAGGATGCGGCTGAAAGCCGGATCCCATCCGTTGAGTAAAGATACCTTGGAATTGAATGGACTCCAGAGCTCTAATCTGCTGCTGGGGATGGTGGATGATTCCTTTTGCGCACTGTTGTAAGCTAAAGAATCTTTCGTTACATAGCCAAACATGCAAACGAAGCCAATAGATCTTTGGCTCAGTCTGCTTTTCCCTTTCAGGCTGCAAATCCAAAGCCATACGGCATTCCAAATCATGGCTTAATTAATATTTAGTTCCATTCATTTCAAACAAAAATGACATCTAATCTAATAGTCTAACGCTAAACAAAGAATGTGTGTTAATTATTTAGAGAACATTCATCGTTCAGTTTGTAGACCAATAAATTCACAATTCCGTTCATTGTAAATTTGCAATTACACAATCCACCAAATAGGCAAACTGTTGACAGCATATTTACACGAGAGTTCTTTTAGAGATAATTATTTAGAAGGTACAATCAATTCTTAGAAATCAGTATAACTGATACAATGAAGTAAAAAGAGGGAAAGGCAAGAATAAGGCTAAAGGTACATATGAACATTAATAAAAATTCATCATCAATGATTTCTCTTTTAAATGAAACTCACGATTGTTGGGCACCTTCTCCAACAGCTCACGAAAGAACAAAGGGTTTCCCACACAATTGCGCCAACTCATCTTCCAAAACTTTGTACAAGTTTGCTTTGTTCCGCCTATAAATCCAAGCTTTAGCATCCTGATCCCAATCAAACCTGGACGGACCACTGTGAAATGACATCGAGTTCATTAGATAGGGTTCTAAGAGATTGTAAAACATGTATGGACAAAGCTCATAAAATTAAAGTACATTTCATCTAGCTTACAATTGGTGTAGATAAACAAAAGAAAAAACACGATTTTCAGTGAGAAAACCACTCTAATGTAGCAATATTGCAGGGATTTTATGCCCCATGAAAAGAATCAAACTTTCCACCGTCAGATACATGTTTAAAGAATCAAAATGTGCGACCTTCAATAAATAGAACTTAACTTTAAACCTTGGGAATCACAGATGCCTCCAAAATGACTATACAATTTACATCACTGATCAAAACAATGTCACTGAGGGCTAAATTTGTACTTGAGTGAAGTGATGCCCAGAGAAGAAAGGACATAGAACAATTGCAAGATAACATCTCTTTTGGGAGAGCATTAATAGAATGGTCTGGAAATGTTCTTGGGTAGAAAAGACAATAAAATATCCACATACGAGGGACAACAACTATCTCTTACTAAAATTATATAAGATAAATATAGACAATGAAGCTCCTCCCTGCTCTCAGTTTGCATATGATGTTAAAACATTTTCCTGAAGGAAGAAGCAAGGGTCTGTCCTTTCACAAAACCTACACAGCAGTCAGCACATCTAATATGTTGGAAATTCCCACACCGACAAAGAGGGTAATTTAAACCAATGTAGTTTCTTGGCAGCGTTTTGCAAAGTAGAAAGCCCCTCCCCTCCCCTCCCCTCCCCATTCCTTTCTTCTCTCTTCTGCACTGATAAAGTAAGACAGTTTAATAGTTAAAAGACTTCAACTATGAAGATTAAATGCCTTAATAAATGGATACTGTTAAGACTCAAGATTATGATGGTTCGATTGAAGAAGAAGAAGAAAGGTTTCAATGCCAAATTGATTAGTTTTCCCCTAACTATTCTCTTTTCTCAGTTTATTCTCATATATCAAATATACAAAGTGCTACACTTCATGGTTTATGCATTGACAGTAACAAAACCACTCAGCATATAACGCATGCATAACTAGAATAGCTCTTACATGACAGTACAAACTATTTCACATGCAACCTAAAGTATAAATATTAAATACTGATGTGTGAAAAAAAATATATATTTATATATTTCTTGACAAAAGAGTAACCATGCATAGAACATTCTACAAGGCAGACAACCCATAGACACACTTAAACTATTACCTGACTGGAGAAGACAGCCATATTTGTCTATTTGGTGTTTGTTTGTTCAATACATAGGTGCCCAGATCCCCCAGTTTTACAGTCAAAACGTCATTCTGCCAAATGCAAAGCCATGTTAAAACACATAATATACCTTCCAAACAAGGAAGTGAATGCTCAAAAATAAAAAGGAAAATTAGTTAAAAGGACCGATAACAAAAGTTTTATAAAAAACAGACCTTAAGAAGTATAATTTTAGAAGACAATAACAACATCAAGTTTTGGTTGTCAAATTACAAATCTGATTACTTGAATAGTCACAATTACAATAAAACAACATCATTTTGGTCTTTTAAAATAATAAATTTAATTTACTTTCAATAAATAATTGTCATTATTGATTCTTCTATTACTAAATATCCCAGATAATTATCCTCACCCCATAGTCTATGTCAAATCCATCAACTTCAACAGAGTCTCCATAGTCCTGCCAATCAACAAGGCAAAATCAGATAATAGGTGCCTAAGTTTAAACTTCAAATAATACAAAATGAATGTATTTATCAAGTTTCCTTCAAAGCTGATAATATTTTCCAACGTAATCAATATCAGACATGATTTTGTGATGGTTGTAAACTTCGGAGACAATGCAGGAATTTGATAAATCAAGTCTAGAATTTGTAGTGGATGTCAATGTTCTGATTAAAGACTAAGTTAAATTAGTATACAAAAATCAGCGGCTAGAGCTACCTCGAATTTCTCTTGCAGATCATGTATTGTGGAATCTGCCAGTTTATGGAACTCATCCTCCTGCAGTATAGAACTGTATTCACATGAATCATTATCAAAATCATTTGGGGAAAATACATTTAACCCCCCTAAACTATAGCCTGATTACAATTTTGGTACATGAATTTTAAAACCTTACAAACCACCTCAATAATCTTTCAATGAACTTAAAATCGTTACATCTTTATTTGTATTTTAGCATGTGTTTATCCACTTGAAGTCCACCTACCCATGTTCATTGAGGCAAAAGGCAGGATAGCTTTACCCATATTCATTTTTAACCTATGATAGCCAAATCTAGAAGGAAGAAAATATCCCACTTCATCATGACATTTTAGATTCGTACATTTTGGAGGTACTTGGTGTTAGAATCTTGTGTGGAGGTTGAACAACCTGAAGTTATGTGTCATGTAGAGTTTTAAAACACGTTAATATAGACAAAATATAACGTAATATAATTAGATAATTCGGCTATAGTTCAGGGAAGTAAAATTGATTTACCCAAGTCATTTTGGCCCATTTCTAATGAACCAATGTAACAATATTTGTAAATTATACGACTTCTCACATGGAACAAGAAAGAAAAACCAATTTAATAACAACCTTTCCAAGCAACTTGATACCAAATCAACCATGATGGTTAGTGCAGTTAATGAACTACAATGAACCAAAGCAACAGCAAATAATGATAAATGTGAAACCTTTACGAACCTACTCCTTTCCTTTGTTTCCCGGGGACCCAATAGAGAATTAATTTCTCTTGGGTAGGGAGCGTTCCACAGGAAAGTATGAACTAAGAAACACAAGGAGACGACATACCGGTAATCAATAGCAGTGGGACCTTGAGATTCGCCTTTGAGATCCAAACTACGAGAACAGAAGCTTCTAGAAGAAGTTGAGCAAGGAGGCAGATGAACAATCTGCAAGAGACTCAGAATTTCCGACGCCTTTAAAGGAAGAAATCGGGACCCATTAATCAAAGAGGAAGAAGAAGAATGCAAAGATAGGCACGGTGATGAGGGTTTCAAAAACCTCGAGAGCCTTCTAAGCAAAAGCAGCTTCAAAGCCATGGCTGTGATTACTGGAATTGGTTCTGTTCTGCGTCTCCGATTCACAGAGTCGAGGAGGGATCTGAATTTGGGCCTCTTACAATGTGAGACTCCATCTTAACCGCATAAAAGCCCAATTGGGATGAAAAGGCCCAACTTTAATCCAATTTATGTGCTCTTTACCGCGGTCTGCGGGTCTGAATGGTTCCAACTGATCATTTTCTTTTAAGAGGAGAATATTCTTTGGGTTAAACCTTTTTTTTGTTTACCATATAATTTTAATTAAAGAAGTGGAAATTTTCAGTTTTTTTAAAGAAAATCGTTTGTGAAGAATTCGTTTTCAATATTTTAAAATTATATTTAATTTAGAAATTAAACAAATACAGTACCTCATAAAAATATTCTAAAATATGATAGCAAAGTGGTTTTTTTTACTTGAACTTTTTAACTGAAAAAGGCATAATTTGTGGACGAAGACCATGTTTTAAATCTTGATTAATAAAGGTCAACTTCTCAATAACAACACTATTTTTTTCAGCTACAAATAGTAGATTATGAGAATTTATTTTCTCTCCTGAATATATTTAAATTAAATTAACTTAAATTGTTTAACTAATTTTTAGTGGAAAATAAATAACTTAGTTTTTTAAAATTAAAATTACCTAATCAAATTAAAATATAAACTGTTGATTCAATAAAAAAATTAAAAGTAAAAAGCAGGTATAATAAGTAAAATAGAAAGAGAAATATGGATATTGTTGAGAATTTGGTCATTGTCATCCATATTATTGTTTATTTGTCTCTTACTTATGTTAAGATATTTTATCGACCTTGAGGTCGGGAAATAGTTTCACAGGAATTGAACCCCTTATCATTTAGATGGTGAATGATCCAACTTAAGGGTATCATTTAGAATGTGATATCAAGATCACTTACTCTTTAAATAAGGGGTTCGATTTTTGAGAAATTAAAATAACTATAAGGGATAAATAAACAATGACGTGAATGACACAAACTCAGTCTTCAACAAAAATATCGACTTTTGAAGGGAAACTTTATAAACATTCCATCAAATCCTATTGTTGATTTGTTCCTGTATGTATAATGAGGCACTTTTGTCAAGTCATTTTAATGGTTGGAGGAAGCGTTCTAAAGAATCGAACCCCTTACCTATTTAAATATGTGATGACCTAGATACCATTTATGATTATACTATAATTTACATTTTACTCTATTGATTACAATTTTTCATAGTTGCCATCATATTATTTTCAGTTTTTTTGTGGACTAAACTAGAAAATAAATTTAATTTATTTGAATATAACGAGTAAATGAAGCAAAATCACAGCCGTAGATGTTACATAACATATTCTCGGGCAAGCTCTTTAGGGTTAGGGTATAAAGCATTTTTGACACCGCACAACCGTCAATTAGAAAGTATTATATGTGAACCAAATTTAAAGATAGAAGCAACAAGGAGGAGGCTTCTCTGTAGATCGAGCAGTGCCTATCCCTCCAATCTCTTGGGAGAGGTCAGATCTCTATCCCCTCTATTGGCTTATTCCTCTTCTCCCCCACCTTTTCATAATTGGGTTCTCCTTGTTTTCTGTTTCTGCTGAGCAATCTATGGTCTTTTTTTCTTTTTTTTAGAAAGTACACATTTGTTCTGAATATTTTGTTTTTCATGTTAGTATGGAATAGGTAACTAAGTTATTGCTTCTTATTGCTCATGGTTTTGACCATCCATTATTTTCGCGTGTTTCTTGCTGATGGAACAGTTGCTTTCAATTTGAGCCGTCCCCAGGAGATTGGGGGCTGTTATTTACATTGATTTATCTCTGGTTCTATAAAGGATTTACGGATTGATTCGCATGTATGCAATGAAAGGTTAATTTATGTTGGGTTGGATTGGAGTAGCTAGTGTTCATATGCTTATTTAATATTGTCGTTTAAATAAATGAACATGGTTAAAGTTCGTCATTCATGTTTCATTGGCTTTATGAGATTGATCACTGTCAACTTGTAGATAACAAGTTTTGTACGTAATTTGGTTCTGAAAGTTTTTAGTTCTCAACCTTTCTTACCTGATACCTATGTTCACTATACTGTTTTATAATAAGCTTTTCATATTTTTGGTTGCCCAGATTTTCAGAGACTGATATAAAAAATTTGGAAAATAAATTGAAAAACTGATGTTAGAATCTTCACAAAGTTTATTCTTTTGTTGTGCTTACAATAAAAAATGCACCTGAGTGAAGAAAGGATACTCAACAAGGAAGGAACCATTCTTAGCATGACTATCTAGATGGAATTTAGTTTTGCTCTGGAGTATATAAGGAATATAAGGTACAAATATACACATTAATTTACAGAATAGTTCTTCATAGTTTCTATTGGTAATTGGTAGTGCCTTCAATTTGGAATCACAATCATCAATAGATATGTTCCATATTCTTTTTGAAGCAGGTTACCAAAGAAAGAAGTTATTTGTTATATTTCTTGTGGCTCTAATTATTAAATGGTTCTCTGGATTCATATCAGATCTCCCTTGATCATTGGTTCTCTTTTAATCAACAGGCCTACATCTCTTATGCATATTTGTGTCTGGATTTTACTTGTTGGAAAAGAATTTCTATCACTCTGGCCGCTATAACAAAGACAAACTGTTCTCGCACCTCTAGGAGGGTGTGGGGTGATGATGAGAGAGTGATTTTGCTTTGTGTTTTACGGAGGTCAAGATCAATAGACATATGGAGATTGTGTCGTGTCTCAGTGGGCTTGTCGCTTGATTATGGCTAAGGATGTCTTCCACTGTGTCCCCAGGAGCTCCTTGTTAGTTTGCCTCAAAGTTCAGCAAATCTAGAGTTTTGGAACATGCTTCTGGAAAACTGATGAGCAGTATAGATTATCATTGACATCGTATTTCTCTATAAGAAAGTTAGGCATATAGATGTAGCTCTCAACATCATTGCTGCGATGGTTAGGTTTTCTTGTTTCCATGCTCAGGTTCACGACAAGAAGCCAAAGGTAAGTGGAAGATGCATTGCACTATAGGCTTAGTGCAACTTGGTTGATATCACTTGGCTTATTCTGACTTTGTGCCTCCTTTTTGTCAATCAGAAAACAGTTCAACCTTACTTTGAAACAATGGCAAAGACTTTGCAAGATGATTCCCAAAATCAAGCCTCTACAGATTCATCAATACCTACAGCCTCAAATCCATTATTTCTGAAAGCACGAGATAAGGAAATGAATAACAGTAAAAACCATGCTTGCAATCTGGTTTCAGTTGAGCATAGTTGGGGGTCAGAGGTTCTGAAGAGCAAGTCTGTCATTGAATCTGAGTGTGATAGAGAGGTTTTCTGTTGTTCTACACTTAAGAAAAGTCAGTCTCTGGAAAGTGGACTCTACCAAGAGGGAAGGCTTTATGCTGATGACTTAACTGAGGGCGATACAGATCCAGGATTTTCTTATAATGGTTCTAAAAGCCACAATGAGTTAACTATGCCAGATTGTAGAGAGGATCAAGAAGCAAATCCCACTGATCAGTGTAAAAAGGACCCAAACTCAGAGTTTCAAGTCAGTTTGGATCTTGGAAATGGTTCAATTTTTTCAATAGGAGATCCAACACCTTCACATAAAGATGCCCACGAAAATTCTGATACTCCTTTCTATGGTGAATATATTAGTGACTCTGCTGACCATACTCCATGTCCTGGTACCCCAACTTCTACTGTGAAGTCAGGTTCTTTACCCAACGTTAGAGCTTCTTCACTCTCTTATGGAAAATGTTCTCTCAAACATGCAGCTTCTCGATCAAGATCTTCTGGGGATCTCCATGTTTTAGGCGTGAGTTGGAAAGATACATTCATTAATGAGTCTGATGATCAATTAAGGGGAAAACAAGCAAGAGCTAATAACTTAGATAAAACTGAAGGAAGTCACATAGATAGTTATGATTCGTATCCACTTTCTGGTTTAGCAAAATACTGGGTAATGCCAGTTACTGATGATATAAATGCTATAAAAATCCTTCAGGGAGAATCCTCAGTTCACCGCTGGGATGCATTGCCTAACAAAGATTTTAATGCCAAGCGTACTGAAGATTGGGTAACAGCTCTGCAGAATTGTGGACCTTTGGAGGAAACAAATGAATCTTCAGAATCTGTTAGTCCCTTAAATGGAGATTTTAACACTATGAATGGTGTGGTTACTGACAGGGTGGATGGTAAGGTCAATCCTGGCATGGATGCTGCTAAAAGATATATATCTTCTTTGAGTGCTAATGCCACTGCAGCTCAGCTGGCAAATCATGGGTTGGTTGCGATCCCATTTCTCAGTGCGTTTGCAAGTCTGAAGGTGCTCAACTTGTCTGGAAATGCTATTGGTTAGTAACATCAATTCTTTATTTATTGATGTTTACTTTCTACAGTCTTTATTAGTGTCATGAAGATCATGGAACATAATTCAATTACCTTTTCCTGATTGATAACTTTTTGAACTGTCTCTCCAGTTAGGATAACTGCTGGTGCTCTTCCCCGGGGACTCCACATTTTGAATATGTCAAAAAACAATATCTCCAGCATAGAGGGACTACGTGAACTTACAAGACTTCGTTTCCTAGACCTGAGCTACAACCGTATACACAGAATTGGACATGGTAGGGCAAATATTGGATTGCATCCCAAAATTGAAGGGTTTCTTACTTTCTTACCTAAAATTTTTTCTCTGGGAATTACTTACAATGACAGTATCTATAACATTCAAATTTTGGTTGCTGATCTTCTCTCCATTTGCCATTTGCTTTCTTTTTTTCTTTTTTCTTTTTTTTTTTTTGTTTGAAGGCCTTGCTTCTTGTTCATCTCTAAAGGAGCTGTACCTAGCTGGAAACAAGATCAGTGAGGTGGAGGGCCTGCACCGCCTCTTGAAACTGACTGTCCTAGATCTTGGTTTCAACAAAATTTCGACAGCAAAATGTCTAGGTCAGCTTGCAGCTAACTATAATTCCTTGCAAGCCATCAACTTGGAAGGAAACCCTGCCCAGAAAAATGTTGGAGATGAACAACTGAAGAAATATCTGCAAGGCCTTCTTCTGCATCTTGGCTACTATAATCAGCAGCACATCAGTTCCCATCAGTTTGATCGCAGCCTTAGATCAGATCATAAGACCACAGGAAAGGGCAGCCATGGAGTAGCTCCTTGGAGGTCATCATCCTCTTCAACTCACACTCGCAGAAGTCAAACAGGGGCCTCACCAAAACTATCCAAGGGCAGGCAAGGCCACTTACCACCACCAATAGGAACCAAAGTATCAACCCATGGTCGACATCCTTTGGATGGCAGTAAACTATTGAACTTTAGACGGGATGCTATTCGCAGGAGTTGCAGTGAGGGAACGCTTGGAGCTTTGTGATGTGATTTTCAATTGCATTATCAATTTGTTCGATGCTTAAGTTTCAGTATGCATCTTTGTATAGATGAGTTATACATTATTGTTTCTTAAACATACGACTTTACTAGCCTTTTTTTTCATCCTTTCCTTCGTCTGTTGATAAATTTACTGCAGTATATCTGCAGGACATTAGTTTGTTGGTTGTATGCCTAATAAGCAGCTTTCTATTATTCTTTAAAAACAAGTCCTATTTTATTACAAGAGTTAGTGATTGAGTGCAAATGATAAGGTCGAGAATGATAAGCGAATTGGAAATACAGGACCTGCAGAAAGGTTTCACAAGTCATGTATTCAATTCCATACTCTGATCACTCAAATTTTGCAGAGGTAGAGGATTTTATACAAAACTTTATGATTTAAGTTATTTTTTTGTAATAAAATAAATATGGGAGGAGGTATAAAAGTAATGTGAAAATAATAAATCTTTTATAAAGCCTGTCCATCTAACTAACTTGTAGGGCATTTTATATTCAATGACTTTGTAAATCATCAGGGATATTCAAAACTCAAACTAATTTGATTAATATAAATTAAATTGATGGATTAGTTTGGTTTAAATTTATATATGAATTGGGTTGAGATGAAATTTTTGAATAAATATTGGGTTAAATTGGTTTTGATTAGTAAAAATAATAAACTCATATAATTCAATCTAGTCCAATTATTTATTATTTTTTAAATATATATTATATAATATATAATTCCCTTTTAACTACTTTTTTTTAACTTTTGGACATATCAATATTGCGAAATTAAAAAGTTTGAAGGTTTGCCCAATTAGTAAATGTTTATTTTGTTAAAATACTTAATCATTTGCTTTTAATTGTTGTGCTTCTTGATCCTATATACAAGATGACTTACCTCTTGTAATTCATTTATCTTGTTGTGTTTCTTGATTTTAATAATTCATTTATCTTGTTTTTTTTTATTGTCTCTTTTCTACTTTGTTCATGTAGATTTCTAATCTTTATCAAAAATTAAGAATATCATCTAGTGTAAAAATTTTATAATCACTTTTTTGTGTGAAAATATTTTATTTTTGTATATGATTTATTTCTTACTAAAAGATAAATAATGTACTTCAATTTTTCAAAAAGGCATAGTTTATAAAGAATAGAACATGTGTCCTCTAAATCATAATTCAAATTGAGTGTAGCCTTGTTTTTTATTGGCATGGCTATAAGAAAATTGTATTTATTGAAATGTTATTTATTTATTGTTTCTAAAGTTGTACAACTCGAGAACCCAACCTAACCAAAACTAACTTTTTATGATTTGATTTGGTCGAGTAATAAGTCTTATGGTTTGGGTTAGTTTGAATTATAAAATACAAAATAATTATTGGGTTTAGTCTAAACTTAAATCAACACAGCCCATGAATATCCTAATCCAGGGACAGAGGGAAGGGGTGCAGCAGGGCCCTCGCACCTCACTCCTCCAAATTTTTACTAATATAAATTTTTTAAAAATTGATGGAAGTCGTTAAGTTTTTTTTTTTTTTCTCTTCCTTTTTAATTAGAACGATAGGAGTGTACATATTAAACCGTGTTTGCAAAAGTCAAACTTAATTAAGTTTGTACATAATTTAATATACTAGTTATTGCAAAAATCAGTTTATGTCATTATAAGTGAGTTAATAGTTATTGCAAATAATTGTACTCCCATTTATTATTTAATTTTATTTGTAAATATTTTGAGTTGATTATGAATTTGTAGTTAACTAATTGTGATCTCATATACCCATTTCATTTAAGTTGTTATTAGGGGTGTTCATGAGTTGGGTTAAATTTAAGTTGTTTGGGCTTAAACTCAACCCAAGAAATTTTTAATACTCTACAACTTAAATTACAAGACTTATGACTCGATTAATCTAACCCATGAAAAGTCGGTTTGAGTTGGGTTGATTTCTCGGTTTAAGACAATTACAAAATTATGTAAATATTCTCAAATTAAGAATATTACAAAGATTTAATAAGTTTATACTTCTAAGAGAGATAAATATATATATATATATATATATATATATATATATATATATATAATGAGAAAGATAATCATAGAAATATCTTGTCAATATAATTAA
>JASKGM010000009.1:5030403-5049256 GCA_034509205.1 Ceratonia siliqua
TCATATAGCTTTCGTATTGTTTTGACCAAATACCCTAACCTCAAGGTTAATTCCTTAGTCTTACAAAGTTAAAAACAACAAGAAAGCGTTCATTATTAAGGCTCCATGTCCATTCATTCGCACCCTGCTTTCGTCTAGACTACATGATTTACATTTATAATTAATTAATGACATATTTTGATTTATAAGGATTAATTATGACACACTGAGTTAATAAATGGAATGCATCGCAACATGTGTAATCCTCAAGAAATGACGAAAATGACCCTTACAAACTTCTTGGAAGCAGGGAAGCAATTACGGTCGCTTGCCCATAATCAAAGCCAATCAGCTAATAATTCTCTGTTCCTTTGCTGTTATCCAATGAGGGATCATTACTTTCCTCTTCTTCCTTGAATCCCTTATTCTCTCTTTTTTCCTTCCTTCCTTCCACTTATATAAATATAACCCATTACCCTATTTGATTCTCCATCCATTAAACAGAAAGCTTTGCAACAATGGCAGGAATTGGCAATGGAGTTAATCTTGAAGATTTGCTGCCTGTCATCACCAATAAACTGGGAGGGGAAGGTCTGATAAATGAGCTTTGTAATGGGTTTCAGTTGTTAATGGACAAAGATGAGGGGGTGATCATGTTAGATAGCTTGAGGATCATATATATATATATAATTCACTAATTGATTGCATGCTTTGCTTTTCCTTTTCTTCCCACGTGATAATTAAATATATATAGCTTTATAAATTTGTAATTTATCCAAGTAGAATTTAACTGAATTTAGCAAACAAGGATATGCGAATTTATAGGGGAATTACAAGCCAATAATTTAGGGTTCACTTTTCAATCATAAATTGTTCATTTCCCGCATAGAAACTCCAATGCAAGTCCAAACTCCAAATATGCATACAGGTCAAGATGAAACTCCAGGTCAATTGTGGTATATCCCAATGATGAGTAAATCTTATATTCAAAGTAGTCATGTCAATTTGTACTTCTTACTAAGAAAATTAAAAAGTGTTGGATTCGGTACTTATCACTAGAACAAAAGTTACACTAGTTAATCGGGGTGTAATTTTTCATACTTAATCGTATAAACTTAAACGTCATGTTTCGATCGTGACTTGACTTCTACTTAGACTTTCGTCATGTAACAATTACTGCTATATCTTGACCCAAAAACATAGAAGTTGGCTTTGATTAAGATGATTTAATTTGGAAAATTTGAAATGGAATATTTTTATATTGGAATCATGAATTCTCAATGGTTTTAGTTTAGAAATAAATAGGAAATTGTTGAGGGATTATGCAACCATTGTTAAAAACAGCTATAGATGAGTTGATGAATCATGTCAACGTGGAAGGCAAGGGTGCGGGGAACGTTCCTAGGATCCTATCCACTTATACAAATAGTCGTTGGCACATATCAAATTGCACCTATCACACAAGCCTTATCCAACAGTAAGTTATGCAAAACCATATTTTAAGGATAATTGATGTGACAACTAAATCTGCCATTAAATAATAAAGTTTCAAAGCAGTCGGCAGTATTCCAAACATTTTAATATAACATGGTTTTGCCCATTTCTTGTCTTACTCTTACCCCCATTCACAAATCCATTTTCAAAATAAATTAGCACCACCCAAGAAATTTACAGCAACTTTCTTAGCTTATTTCCTTCCATCACATTATGGTCCAAGTTCTGGCCCAATATTCATTGCAATAGACCCATAATATGGAGAGCAATGGGCAAGGTATTGAGCGACTTGATTGAAACAGCTTATCCCTAAGATCAATGATCCTGAGATGGTTCGCCACTACAGGCCCATAGCCCTTGTAACTTTGCATACAAGGTGGTCTCAAACAGCATCAAAGTTTTACTGCCACGTTATAACTCAGTTAATCAATTGGAAGGTCTATTTATGACAATATTATGATATCCCATCAAGTCTTGCATCATAATAAAACTGAAGAGGAGAAGGAACACACATGTATAACGTCTTAATGGGACTTTGTTTCTCAAGTCTGAGTTTGCTGAGGAATGGGTGGCACTTATCCATCATCTCTATATCTCTACAGTCTATTAATCAGTACTGCTTAGTGAAAGGCCCAATGCTAAAACCAATCCTTTAAGCCAGGGGACCCGCTTTCAACTTTTTTCATCGATCATGGTAGCCGACGTCCTTTCTCCATCAGTAAGTAAAGGTTTGGAACAAATAGCAATCAATTGGAAAACATTAAGGGAGAGGAGATCAAGACACATTAAAGTAGATTTTTGGCCATCCCTTTGATGGAAAATATTAGCCAAATAATTAAAATATATCCAAAATAGGAAGACTCATTAAAAGAAACAAATTTGGAGCACTCAATTAAAGCAACAAAAAAGAAACCTCTTCAAGGAAGGAGATCTTGGTCATATTTGAATTGTTTACAAATCCAATCAAGGTGGTTGAAGAAAGGAAATAGTATGATTGAAGGAAATCAAAATAGAGGGATGCTATCAAAGTGAAATTTTTTAAGGAAGATAAAAGGAAAAAGAAACAAATATGGAAGCTGTTGTCAAGAAAAGATAAAGTCTAAAGCTCTTAACCCCCAAATTAGATTGAAGTTGCGAAATTTCATGGAGGAGCCACAATCCCAAGATTGAAGGAATCAAGTCAAAGGTACAACAATTACATTTTTGAAGACTATAAGAAAGAAGAAGAAGGACCACCAAAGTAACCAAAGTTGTGCATCAAATTTGTGAAAAATACCTTTAGATTAAATTTTTTGATTTTATTCTTTATCTTGTGAAATTTCATAAAAAACCAGAGAGAAAAAGTGAGCACAGAAGACAAATTATCTACTTTTCAAGAGAGTCATTCTATTTATCTTAAAATTATTATTTCATTAGTTATGGTTAGTGATTGAAAATCATTTGTATTTGTAATTAGTGGTGAGCTTAGAAACCTTCATGTTCATGGTAAGCAATAAAATCACATGTTTTTTGTGAACAATAAAAACCAAGGTGTAAGATATTGTTGATTATTACATAAAATTTTCTTTGGAGTCAACGAGACTGGACATAGGTATCACATTGAGGCTGAAACAAAATAAATTATCGTGTTCTTCCCCCTAACCTTTTAGTTCTTTAAAGTTTATTTTCATATATGATACAGACTGGTTTTAAAGCACCTTAAAAGTTTTAAGGGATTACTTTTAAAATATTTTTAAAACATGTATTTTGAGTTAGTTTCAATTCAATTTTGTTTTAAAAGGAAATTCAAAAATTTTTAAATTTTTATATTGTACCAATTCACTTATCTTTATTCTGTTTAACTTTTAGTTTAGTGTTTTTTTTTTTTTTTGAATATTTGCTATGATACAACTCTAATTTTAAGATTCTAGCATAGCATTTTTACCTTCAATCTCACATTTTTTGTTTTTATTTTGTTTTTTAGTATTAATTAATTATTTTCTATATAATATATTTTTTAAAAAATTTAAAATTTTTAAATTTTTTTACTATTCATTTAATAATTTTTTTAAAAAAGTACGTAACATAAAAAATAAATTAATAAAAAAAAAAAGAGAAATGGGAGGTGCAACCCCCTTTTTTCCAGTCGCAATACAGCTGCACAAGTGGCCTCCCATCTCTGCACAGTTCTTAATATTTATCACACTGATAGTCGTGAGAAATACCTGCACTTGCTTTCGTCAGGGATAAAAGCTCATCAAGTCGGTGGCTTTTGCTGTACCTCCCTAACTATCTTCATGAACTTCAATATCTTATTGCAAATTATGTTTGGATAAACAGTAGACGTTTTCAACCGACGCGAGCCTGCAGACTTGATTTTAGGTGACCCACAGCCCTCATTGAAACAGACACTGAAAAAAACATGTATGTATATAGTGAGATAAATTTTGATCTCATCTCGAAAGGCCTATAAGAAAACCTTGTAGGCTAGAAAATGTTATGATCCCTTGTCCCACATTCATTATATGGGGAACTTGATGTGAGTAGTTACAGTGATCTACAGTCGAGCATGGGAAGAAGAAGACATGAAAGAGTGTTATCATCCTAACCACATAAACCCGCGTGGGTCACAAAATATGTATTAATTGCCTTTCTTCACCAAATTGTTGAAAAGTGAAGTTGAATGTTATTATGTGGTCGAATGGTACAGAGAGATCAGGTCCCTGTCTGGGCATCCATCTACGTTCGCACCCATAACATAAAACGTGTCTTTATAATTTGCTATATCATGTTCTCACTAGTCTCTAGTCTCTAGTCTCTAGTCTTTCTAGCTGCATTTGCTAATGCCCTCTTCCCATTTTTAACCAAATGGCAAAAAAAGAAAAAAAAAAGGTTAAAAAAAATGCATCGATCTATGACTCTAGTATTGTGAATCTAAATCTTATCCTCTTTCATGAAATTAAATTAAGGTATGGGACAAAAGGGTACCACATAGAAGAACATAATAGTGTCTCTACCTTACCTTTCTCTCGGGGGGATAAAAACCAGGAAGACACAAAAACCAGTTCGCTTTTTATATCAATATGCATAGGGAGTAGGGACCCATCCCCTACTAGGCTCTGCCATCTACTTTTCACACTATTTCCGTATACTTCATCATACTCCTCGCCATTAATATGATTTTCTTCGCATTTTCCAATTATAATGTACTTAAGGGATATGCATTCAAACTTTTACTACTTCCCCAGCACTATTATTTCAACAAGCTAGAAACATTATAGGCCATCTGCAACTCAGGATCCACATATACTGTTAGCACTTAGTACTGTTTCTATTGGAAAATTGGGTGATCCTTAACTCCTGTTGTACGTCTAGAAAACACTTTCGTATTGTGTTTGGCTAATCACTTGTGTCAACTTGCATATGTGCTCCCCACCTTTGCATGCCTTCTTGTCGATCCATCTTCTACCTTCTGGAAAGTTAAGCCAAACGAAGGAAAATCCCTCGGAAAAGTAATCTGAAATTCAATGTCTCCTCCATTTAATCATCTTTTAAAAGACAATACATGACACTTCGAGCGTACTTCTACGTCAAGCGTATGTTGGTTATGAAGAAAGGTCCCACGTGTTAGCCAAGCTCGTTACAAGAAAAGATGGGCAGAAAGGTTCATCTCATAGCATATAGGTTGTAGGCTTCAAATTGTCATGAACAAAATGAATCGAATCATAAAAGTTGCTTTTGGTACATTATGTTGGACTCAGCTAATGTTCAGTGGCTAAGTTTGGTGCTTGGTGACGAAAGACCATGGATTCTGGGTTGGTTAACTCAGAAGTAACTAGTCAATCTTTTTGGTTAATCTATCTTCTTACTTCTGATCATATTTGGTGATCCGTTACCTTATACAACAAATTTCATCAGTAATAGTAAATCACCCATACATGTAACAGTATTATGACATAAGCAACTATGAGAGTCATGCTGACACCTGTCTTTTTTGGGAAACTGCTACTTCT
Source organism: Ceratonia siliqua (assembly GCA_034509205.1). Taxonomy (NCBI): domain Eukaryota; kingdom Viridiplantae; phylum Streptophyta; class Magnoliopsida; order Fabales; family Fabaceae; genus Ceratonia; species Ceratonia siliqua. Next base: position 5,035,869 of record JASKGM010000009.1, read on the forward strand.
GAAGCCATCGAATTGTGCACCACTGGGGGGACACAAAAAGAAGTGACTTTATCTTGAAGCTGAGTCTAATTAATTTCTATATAGGAAGAAAACAAATTTTATTCATTATTCAATCTTTCTTGTAAGTAGAGCGGTATGATCACCAACAGGTAACAGATCAAAGATGGTATAGTTGGCGGTTAAGGCGACCCCGTTCCAGGTTAGAATGAATTGAATTCAGGGATTGCTGACCTTCTTTTGCTTCAGTTGCACCAATAAGACACAAGGGGAAGTCAATTGGAGTGCAATGCCTGCTGGTATGTACGTAATTTTAGCTTAGCCAATTAAAAGTTTAAACCTACTTAACGAAACATACCAAACTGAAGAGCTAAAACTAGCAGCTACCTCTACCTCAACACGTTGAACTTTCTTTATTGGATCGATATATATAGAGCTCTGGCTTTCTTGGAAGACTTGAACATGGGAACTTTAACAGATTTCTAATCGCTTATAAGGAAAAGAAAATATCAAAATACATATAGTAGCTTCAGACTTTTGAATGCAATGGTACTAATTAATAGTTTGTAATCACAATATCAGTGCATATATTAGGCCAAAGATGGTCGAGAGTAATATTTCCTACACACAGTGGCCTATTTCTATAGGCATTGACAATTAAGATATGAGAAACAGTGAGTGGATTAATCAGCAATGCCAATTTCATAAATATATAACAGCAAGCTTGAACAATCATTGGGCACATGTTCTAGTGTTCCCAATTGTTAGCACGTATGGACATCACTTTCCTACATAGTTTTCAACTATAAACATATTACATATGATAAGGGAATATGAACATGATTGATCCCTTAGAGTACTGATACGGTATGTTAACAACCGAAAATGGGAATATTTACTTTTTAAGACCAAACTCGGCTTGTGCCACGCATAATAATTCCAGTGTTAGTCAACTAAATTAATGATATCGCCAGACAGTACGATAACATAATGCTCTTAGATGTTGGATTATCACATGAAACAAATAATAAGAAAAAGTTAGAGGTTACTTTTTTAGTTAACAGTTAAAAGCGAAGAAAGAAACAAATCCTAAACATAATGGTTTTAGATAAAAGAAAGTGTTTTGAAAGTGCGCGAATATGACAAATTGACAATCATGTGAGGTGTATGTATATGGAAGAAATTTGTTTATGACCATGGCATTTAGCTTGTGTCACCGGCCACCTACCTCGTGATTCGAGAGATCAAAGTCCAATATTGCAATAGGAGAAAATGACCCACAACCTGTGACATGCAGAGTATAAGAGAGGGTAAAACAATAATGTGAAGGGAAACATTTAATGAGATGAAATCCATGGAGGCAGCGAGTAGTAAGATCGAATATGGTAATCCCGGAGTAAACATTCTCCAAAATGTGTAGAGTGAGTGATGTCATGTGAAATGGCCCAAGCCGAAGCAGAAGGCAACGTCCCTGCCTTGGTGCGCCCTGCTTCTCTTACTTGCAAATTTGCAGCCTAAGTAAGGATCTTTCTTTGACTGATTGAAATATGGGAGAGTGTGGGGACTGCTAACGGATGTGAAACACGTGGACTTTGAAAGTGACTGTACCACGCGCGAAGGAGACAACCGGAGACATGGCCGCTCTGGGACCGCACTAAAGTCAACACCTTCCTGTAACTCAGTAATCCTATTCTCGTTCATATCAATCTCATACTACCCACTCCACCCATTTCTTCCAGTCTTCAATTCAGTCAGGCACTCATTGATCCTATCAGCTCCATTGAATTACAAGATAGAAATAGGCAAATAGCTGTCTCCCCTCCTTTGCTCATGTGCAAGTCACTATTTTAATAAAAGTAATAACATATATAATTTGGCAAAAAGAACTGGACCTAGTGTCCCCTGATGCAGCTGCTTAATTTACAACTTGAGTCAAAACCAATATATATTGAACTTATCAAATATTTGTAACATGGAAGAAAGAATCGTTTAAAAGACGTGCAAGTAATAAACAATAATTATATGGGAAAATCTTCAAGTATTACGTAGAGGCATCAACCTATTTTGCATCCATATTTCCGACCTCAAGATTGCAAAATTATCCAAAAGCAATCCAAAAAGTAATTCATCTCTAGATAGGTTAGCCACGCGTGCCCATCAAAATTTAATAATAATGTAAAAGCTGGCAGTTAAAATAAAAGAAAAAACAAGTACTGATAGAAACATTGACTTGCAAATTCAAAATGACAGTAACGGGTCATTGAGTGGGCAGTGAGTGTGCATAATCAGTGATGGCTGCGCCAAGAAAATCAAGCGATGAAGATGCAACTTTAAGTGGCCCCAGGTGCCAAAGCTTTCATCTTCATCGATCATCTATCGCTATTTTCATTTGAAGGCTTTTCCCCATTCATTTCATTTGTGCAGGTGTCGCATGAATTCGATAGTTAGGCAGTTATATAGAGTGACGCTAACGCAACACACTCATAATCATATGTCTCTTGGAACAACCTACGCACTTGCCAATCAATTCATTCTTTTCCTCCATTTTCATCACCTCTAAAATACCAAAACCAAACAAAAAGCATATCAGATCGATCACTGGAATAGTGGAATAGTTAATCTTGTAATACTGTCAAATAATGAATTCTTCTCTTTATATTATATGAATTACTCAAAATTCTATCAACGAAATATTTTTAATACATGATCACATAAAATATTAAATTTAAGACATCTGGTAAATTATTCTCAAATCATGTGCCACTTGACAATATTTAATCGCTTCAATCAAATAAATTTTAAGACATTCTTGCTTAATTTCAAAGAAAACTATATTTTCAAAAAATAATAAATAACATTAAACAAATTGATCTGAACAAAATTTTAGGTATATATATGACCACTACAATGATAATAACTTTATATGGACATATTTTGATTTAATTAATGTTGAGCTTTGACTACGTAGTATGGCGAGGAAATTGTTGTGTTGGTGAAACAAGGTGAGAGACTGAAGCCGGGCAGGCGATATGTTGAATCAAATCAACTTACGGAAGCCGCTGCCGGCTCTGTTAACAACAGCCGTGGTACATGCATCCGTGTACCCAGTAACCCAGTACACAGCTGTACTTCACAGGTTATTTCCCTTCTAATCTCCTCCTTTTTAGTTTTACGGTTCCCCCTCCCATCTTTCTAACTTTCTCTCCTCTCTTCGGTTCCAAACCGACCCTTTCACAGTTTTCCTTCCCATTACTAGGATGTGTCGTTTTCAAGTTTACCATTTTATCGCGTTTCTACTATTAGATTGGACCCTTAAGTTAAGTGGGTTCTAAGTTATAACCACCTTCACTTGCTGCCCTATATATATCCCCTTTACTTCCCCTTGTTTTCCAACCCACTTCTCCAAAGTCAGCTCAGCTCTCTTACTATTTCCTTCCTGCTTAAATCAATTTCCCCTCCTTTCTTCTCTTTTCTCTCTTTAGTGCATCTTTGTTACACATTGAATAGGTAACTAGCCATGCCAGAGGCTCCTAACCTCTTACCCAACAAAAAGCCAAATGGCCTTGATGGTAGGAAAACTAATATCATCGAGGACAACCATAACAAAGCAGAGCAATACATTGAGGACGTTACCAGCAACGCCAATGAAATTCAAAAAAGCGTCCTTGCTGAGATCCTTTCTCGTAGTGCCCACGTTGAGTACCTCCAACGACATGGCCTAGATGGGCGTACAGACAGAGACACTTTCAAGCAAGTGATGCCGGTGGTCACTTACGAGGATTTAAAACCAGATATTGATCGTATTGCTAATGGTGATACCTCCCCAATTTTATGTTCCAAACCCATATCAGAGTTCTTGACTAGGTCGGTATAAAACTATTCGACTTCCTTGTCTAGTTGATTAATTATTTCTTTTTATTCTTTTAAGAAAAATATTATTATTATGGAATTTGCCAAAGAGTAATTATTGATATGGGGTTGCTGTTCTATTTTTTGTAGCTCTGGAACATCTGGTGGGGAGAGAAAATTAATGCCAACGATCGAAGAGGAGCTAGACAGGAGATCATTGCTTTATAGCCTTTTGATGCCAGTGATGAACCAGTTTGTTCCGGAATTGGACAAGGGCAAAGGGATGTACTTTTTGTTCGTAAAATCAGAAGCTAAGACTCCGGGAGGACTCCTTGCTCGTCCAGTTTTAACCAGCTACTACAAAAGCTCACATTTTAAGGACAGGCCTTATGATCCCTACACAAACTACACCAGCCCCAACGAGACCATTCTCTGCCCAGACTCTTACCAAAGCATGTACACTCAGTTGCTTTGTGGGCTTTGCCAAAACGAGCAAGTTCTTCGAGTTGGGGCTGTTTTTGCTTCTGGTTTTATTCGTGCCATTAAGTTCCTTGAAAAGTATTGGGTTTTCTTGTGTAATGACATAAGAACCGGTACTATAGACCCCAAAATCACTGACCCATCAGTTAGAGAGGCCGTCGCGAAAATACTCAAACCAAATCCCAAGCTTGCGGCTTTTGTAGAAGCTGAATGCGTTAAAGATACATGGAAAGGGATTATTACTAGGTTATGGCCTAACACCAAGTATATTGACGTTATTGTCACAGGAACCATGTCTCAATACATTCCCATTCTGGATTACTATAGCAATGGTCTCCCTCTTGTCTGCACCATGTATGCTTCTTCTGAGTGTTACTTTGGCCTCAATTTAAACCCTTTGTGTGAGCCAAGTGAGGTATCTTACACCCTCATCCCCACCATGGCCTACTTTGAGTTCTTGCCTCTCAGCAAGAAAAACGGACATACCAATTCAGTTTCTCACCCAGACCAAACATTAGTTGATCTTGTAGATGTCAAGTTGGGTCAAGAATATGAGCTTGTAGTCACCACTTATGCAGGTAAAATTAATTTCAATTCTCTTCAACACTGTCAAAGATAATTACCTTTATAGTTTTGTTTGCTTTAAGTTCTGATAATTATTTTATCACAGGCCTTTATAGGTACCGGGTTGGGGATATACTCCGTGTAGCTGGATTCAAGAACAAGGCTCCTCAATTCAACTTTGTATGCAGAAAGAATGTAGTTCTGAGCATTGATTCTGATAAAACCGATGAAGTTGAGCTACAAAATGCTGTGAAGAATGCAGCTAACCATCTTCTACAGTTTGGTGCAGCGCTCACTGAATACACAAGCTATGCGGACACGTCAACTGTCCCCGGCCACTATGTCCTGTACTGGGAGATTAGCCTGAGTGGGCAAACCCCAATTCCTCCATCCATTTTTGAGGACTGTTGCCTTGCAGTTGAAGAATCACTCAACAGTGTATATAGGCAAGGCAGAGTTTCAGACAAGTCCATTGGGCCATTAGAGATCAAGATTGTGGAGAATGGGACATTTGACAAACTCATGGACTTTGCTCTAAGCCTAGGCGCATCCATAAATCAGTACAAGACACCTCGTTGTGTAAAATACCCTCCTATCGTAGAGCTTCTAAACTCCAAAGTTGTTTCAAGTTACTTCAGTCCAAAATGCCCAAAGTGGGTTCCTGGTCACAGGAAATGGTGCGCCTCTTGACTGAAAAGGAGTAAGAAGGGGTGAAATGGAGCTGCCTTTCATTAATTGTGTGATTAACTAGTAGAATGACCATCCAGTGTTGTCTTTGCAAGTTTTAATAATCCAGTTTATACTTTCAATGTTTCGTACTATCCCCGTCACCTTTATGTAGTATTTATAACATCATTGCATGGAGGAATAGTACCTTAATTTCCATTTCTTCACCAACACCATTTCATTAAGCTATAATCCTTGGCAGTGAGGTGCAGTTTGCAAAACTTTAAGAGTTAAAAGCATAATTAGATTTAAAGATTTGTTTCCCCAACACTTTCTGAATTGAAATTATCAGAATATCGTGTTAAAATAAATAATTTAAAATTATCTTCATGTCTTTTTGAGTTTTCAGATAATTAAGTTTAATTGTAGATAATGTATCTAGAATATTACAATTTATATTTTTAGAATTGTTTGATTTATGTATAATCCATTAATTATAGATTCATGAAAGTATATGCTATAGGATCACCTATTGTGCCTATATCCCATGTACCTAGTGATTAAAAAGTAAGTCAAGAAAACCAAGCAATTGGAGATAAACGCATTTGTGTTGAAGAGTCTCCTCCTTAGAAATATTTCCTCTTCTTCCTGATCCACCAATGTTTAGATGAATCGAGGTTTAAGAATTTAGCTAGTGTCGCTACTACAAAGGAAGCTTGGGAGATTTTTCAAATTTCTCTCCAAGGAGCCGACAAAGTGAAGAGGGTGTGCCTCCAAGTATTAAGAGGTGAATGTGAAATATTGCGAATGAAGGAATCCGAGTCAATTTTGGATTATCATTCAAGGGTGTTGAAATCAAATGAAGAGGTATGGAGAGAAGATGGAAGATGTTCGTGTAATTGAGAAGAATCTTTGCTCCTTGACTTCAAATTTTAAATATATGGTTTGTGTTATAGAGTTAAATGATTTAGACTCTATGATAATTGAACAAGTAATGGATGAATTACAAGCCCAAGAAGCTCAAAACCAATGCTTCTTTGAAAGATGATGAAGGAGAAAGGAGTCAAATAGGACAAGGAAGAGAAAGAGGTAATCGTGACAGTTACTACAATGATGAAAGAGGCTATTAACCATCTAGAGGTTATGGAAGAACAAGGGGGAGAGGAAGATACAACTATCCTAGAACAAAAGAGAGGAGGTATGACAAGTCTCAAATTGAATGTTACAATTGTCACAAATTTTGGCATTTTTCTTGGGAATGTAGAAATGTACTAATGATGGTGAAGATGAAGCTAATCTTGTTGGAGATAAACAAGAAGTGGAAGAACAAACCTTGTTGCTAGCACTCAATGGGGAAGAAAGTTCAAGGGAGGCCTCAAAAAATGAGAAGCATTTATGAATTGTATAAAGTGTCTAATGTTATAAATTATTTGTTTTGTCCCTTTGTAGATAGTGAGCCAAGAAATTTTGAATTGAAAGTCGTGAAATACGAAACATGGAGACAAGCCATGAATGAAAAGATCAAATCCATTGAGAAGAATAATACTTGAGACTTAACAACTCTTCCAAAAGGCCATGAAAGCTATTGGAGTTGAAAATGTTTTCAAGACAAGAGAAAAGCTAAAAGAAAGGTGGAGAATTACAGAGCTAATGGCTACAAGCAAAAGCATGAGATTGGTTGTAAAGAAGTTTTTGTACATGTTACTCACATAGATGATTCATTTGACTCAAGATCAAATTGTCGATATTTTCATATTTCAAGTTTGAAGATTTTCAAGGAATGCAAAGAAGGCTTGAAGTCATGAAGAAAATTTCAAATTAATAGGGAAAGTATTGAAATAAATAATTTGAAATTAGATGTCTAAGTTTATGTATTTTTGAGTTTCTAGATAATTAAATTCAATGGTTAGTCATGTATCTAGAATATTATAATTCAATATATAGAGTTGTGTAATTTTTGTATGATGCCTTAATTATAAATTCATTTAAATAGATGTTATAGGATTACTTAATGTGCTTATATATATACAGCGTGTAACTAGTGATTAAAAAGCAAATCAAGAAAATTAAGCAATTGAGATAAACACATTTGGATTGAAGAATCTCCTCCTTAAAAACATTTCCTCTTTTCCCTACTAACACATCGGGGACCCAACTTTACATTGGACCTTGGCTTAGATGGTGAAATGATGAAGTCTTCGTACCTGCTTCATTATGAAACTATCCCTTGATTCAAATATGGGTAGGGTCAGCTCTTTATTTTTGTGGAGTCTTTTCCCTCGCCCTTCTCTCAATATCCGGGATAGTGCATGTACCAATTTCTGGACTCCATCCATAGTCAACTGTTGCATGCGGCAAAGTAGCACTATCGCACTCCGCTATTAATCAGTAGTGTATCTGAACTGAATGGTTATTGGGGTATGCTACCTTTTTTTTTTTCGTTCTTTTTCTTCATATATGTTTGCCAGCTAATTTACAGGCATGCAGAGCAGATTAAAATCATTGTAAAGTGTGGTCTGTTATGGTACTGAAGCTAAGGGTTATCATGATCATCCAAATCAAAAGAAAAAAGTATAATCTGTTTGGGCCTATCCTTATCGTAGACCTTGCCTGACTATTGTAGTCTACTGTCCTCCTATTGTCTATTGATTGGTTTTTTTTAACATAGATGTAGTCATATAAATTCTTTTGCTTGTTCCATGCATATTATCGAACTGCCTAATCAATTGGTCGTACATTAATAATACTTTGTATATATATTTTTTCTATTTTACTTCTAGACAAATGGCCCAACGTGAAATCATATACCACGTGCAATATTATTAGAAGAGCAAAGTCTTTGATAAAATGATGAACACTACCCTCCCTGAATGGTTTTGGACAAGGCCTAGCTAGCGAAATGCCAGTTTTGCATTAGAAGAAGCCCGAGAAAATCCCATCATTTGCGACCTTATTTTTTGTCGCCTGAGAGTATCTCTGATGTTGCAACGTCCTGCGCGTAATAGCATTTCTTCCAAGGCCTTACCATGCTTGAGCAGAAACTTTGCCAGCGTAACTTCATTCTCACATTCTAGAAACCCAAGTATTTTCACCACTTTCAAGTGTCGTAGAAACGACGTGAGAGTTTGGATCTGAGATTCCCAATACTGCTCTACCTCAGTGCTAGTCATGTCCCACAAGTCCCTATTCCATTCCTGAACAAGTAGAGGGACAGGGAAATCAAACTTCTATAAAGTGTGCTCAATATCAGTAATTAAAACAAAAATCTATGAAATTACTTACTTTTCTTTCAATCTTATAATCGTTAATGATCTTGAGAATCAGAGTGTGCAGTCTAGGACAGCTTCTAAATAGGCATGCTAATCCCTGGACATTACTTTTGTTGAAACCAGTATGCAACTCTAATGATTTAAGATTATAAAATGGCTCAAGATGCACCGCAAAATAGTTAGTGTTGGACAAAATCTGCAGCCAAAAGGGAGAGATTCTTTAATGGTCACATGGAAAAACAAAAGAGATTTGATCAAATTATTGGCTAAACAAACTAAATTCACAGCTGGTGGAATTAACTTGGACTTCCTTGTCGAAAGAGAAGGCGAAAAATTACCTCAACACACTGGCTTTCAAGTGCCAAGGTATGAGCTTGAGATATTCCAGACAAGAAATTGTTGACACTTTGAAGCTTACCCACACTATATTCTTTATGCAATATAAAGAAACCGATGGCGGCCTCACGCAAGAAATTTGAATGCTCAAAACTAGTGGTGTCTGTAACTTTATTGTAATCCCAAAACAAATGTTCAAGCCTTGGTGCATTGATTTTTACCCAACTCTTCTCACTATATGAGTCAAAACAACCAACTACTTTAAGCCTTTCTAATCTTGCACATGACACATCCAAAGCTTCTAGGTGAAAACAGTCTTTCAAGCTCAGTTCTTTAAGAGCTCGGCAACCAACATGAAGGTATTTCAATCCAACGCAAGCACGAAGGCGCAACTTGTTTAAGAGAGGAAAGGATGAATGAGAAAACAAATCAAAGAGAGAAGGCTGGTTGTATAAAATGACAAGGGAAAGAGACAGTCTCTGTAGAGTCTGAAAGCCATCCCTCATAATAGAGGAGGGAGGCAAACGAAAACCTGGATAACGTGATTTCAATTTCAAAGCCCTTAAAGATTGACTACCAATGATACATCTTGGGAAGTTGAAGTAATCATCTGTACCCACCTCAACTTCAAGCTCTCTAACATTGAGCCTAATGGCATTACGGATCAAAGAATTGAGTAGGGAGAAAGTAATGCAGGAACGAAAACGAAGAATTCTAATGTCTGAGTGCTTGTCACGAACAGTGAGAATTTGGTTGATGATAGCCGATTGTTTGGTGGCCAAAAGATGAGGCTCCAAGTGTTTAATAGAAGAAATGAGTAATGGATGAAGAGTTGTGAAGTCAAGATCAGGATAAGTGGTCCATACAAAATTCCATCTCTTTGATAGAACACTCATTTGTGCAACACTTTTTATGGGAAGAAGGAAAAGGATTTGGTGAAGAACAGCATCGGGTAGATCACTGATACGATCGATCCTAGTCTTAACGTCATTCTCTACTATCTCTGAAAGTTTCTTGCGTTTTGTAGATCTTGTTTCCATCCTTCTCTTCTATTGCATTTTCTCCATTCTTTGGTTACACTTTTCTTTCCTTTGTTTATGCTGTCGTCCACTAATTTAACTTTGAATTTTCAAGTTAAGAGAGTTTGTTAGAGTTGAAATATTTTCTGTTACGTAGATCACGAATCCTATTAAAATAGTCTGAAGACTCGGTAACCAAATTAGTTTTTTTTTTAATATTTATATAATCTATCATAGTTTTCTTATTTAAATCACCCTTCTTTACAACTTCAATTTAAAAAAAAAAATTATGAATTTTAAAGCATTGTACCTATTCTAATCTACTCCATCTCATTCAATGTTTTAATAAAAATGAACTCAAGATTTAATATATTAGTTAATAGTTGCGCGCAAATATATATGCAATATATGAAAACCCTTAAATATAAAAGGCATATATGCTAAAAAAAGATTAAAAAAATAAATATTTGAATTGAATAAATTTTGTTAAGGTGGTTACATTAATAAAATAAGATAAAACAATTAAATTCTTATCACATTATTTCTTCGTAAATTTCTAACATTGGACGGAATGAACCTATCTCTGGCTAATAATATGAGCTGTGACCATTAGACCTTAGCTACTTGACACTTAGAATTTGAAGGAAGTAGAAAATTGTTAAACAAAATACAGATCCTAAAATTTCTATGTAAAGAAATTAAAAACCAATTCTAACTCTTTACATATAACATGAGAACTTTATTTTATCGTGTCTCAGTCAAAATTCAGAAATTTTCCGGCGTCGGTAACAATGTTTTCTTCCTATATATACCTGAAGGATAAAAAGAAGACAACTAATAAAAGCGATAATGGATAAGCATATGGAATTTTTTCTTAACAGGCTCTCATGCGCCGCTATAACTATAGCCTTCTCTTCCTCCAAACCCCAGAAAGCTGTGTTCCTCAAGACGCACCCCACAAACGCCACCTTAGATTTCCCAAGTCCTCCTGTGACTACACGCCTCGCGATCATGTTCCCATTCACAAGAAGAGCAAGCGTCTCTGGTCCACCCAAGACTGGCAAAACAAGGTCAACTCATAAATTCAGAACCGGGGCCTTCTCCATAACAATACCAGAATTCTGTGTGTTTCAGCCGGAGCAGGCCACGAGGTCATGGCGCTCTCCAATATGGGGGTGCTTGATGTAACCGGAATCGAATTAATTGATTCTGCTCCACTGGTGAGTCGGGCTGATCCGCATAACTTGCCCTTCTTTGACCACGTGTTTGATTTGGCGTTCAGTGGCCATTTGGCCGAGGCTTTGTTTCCTTCCCGATTAGCATCGGAGATGGAAAGGACGGTTCGGCCTGGGGGTGTGTGTTTGCTTGCTGTTGAGGAATGTGGATATGATGAGGCCTGGGAGATTGTGGGTTTGTTTAGGAATTCACGATTTATTAGCTCAAACAATCTTACTTTGACAGGATTCAGAATGACGAATGCTATCATGAGAACTAGAAATTCTCCTTGAAATTCCACTAAAATTTTATTTTTAAGTATATTAGATTTCATCTGTAGGATTTTGTTCATATGTTTCTGCAAATTCGATGATGGTTTTTAATTGAACCACGGGCTGCAACCGTTAGTATTCGCTGTAGCATCACTGAAATCAAATCTCGCTTATTCTTCCAGATGGTAGAAAATTTTTGCTAGATGAACATTATTCTTGTCTTGCATAGAATAAAACTTTGCGAATTTAGCGATTGTAAGACTAAGACCTGAGTTTTTTTTCATACGGGGATCTGGGATCTCTGTGATCATGGCTGACTCTAAAGATAGAACTGAAAGTATTTAACTTTATCGGTTGAAGTTGAAAGATTTGTATTTGTGAATAGTATTACAGGACACAGATAGCAAAGGTATCTTAGACTTTTAATACAAAAGACAACTTACAATAGGGATTCAATCGCTTTTTCGCTTGATAACCATAAGAAAGATCAGCAGCACGAGAACAGAGCAAGTGGGAGATTATCAAAGTTGATGTCATGAAATGAAAGTCAAAATGAACCAAATTTGCATGTATTTGTATAGACATCTTCGCGAACTATTGACCTTCATCTTCATGTGGTGACATCATCGCCCATTCGCCCATCTTAAAAGCTATAGAAATCCCATGAATTGCGAATTTCTCAGAAGTTGAAATGTCAGGTGCCACAATTTCCACACCATTAATGACCAACCCTGACATGAATCCTAGAATTCCATCAATTTCAAGATCTTCACCTGGCATCAGTGTCGTCAACAAAGTCCTAGCCGGGAGAGAAGTGAGATCTTTGTATGTAAATCTCTGAGGCAGTATATGAAGCCTCACAGCTCTATCAAGCAAAGGCGAAGGTGATCCTAGTAATGCCAAATCCGGAGGAGCCAAAATTGTGACAGAATCCAAATTTATTGAATCTGTCCGAATCTTATCCAGAACAGAATGCAATCCAATTGAAAAAGAAGTATACCCGTTTGAACTAAGCAACTGGACAATCCGGTTCCACCCAACCATGTTCTTGGATTCATAACCACCTGAAGATAGTCTAGAGTTGGAACGACAAGATGCCGACTGGATAAAATCCCAGCCTCCTTGCAGATCTTGAAAATCCAAGGAAAAAAATGGTCCAAGAACACCATGAATTGCAATTTGCTTTCCCAGGTATATGTCAGGCTTTGATATCAATACGTGATTGATCTCTACTGATCTTTCTTTTGCATCCATCTTGGTGATCGCTGCGTTCTTTTGACGAAACAGGGTTGGGATGCAACTCCCTGGGGACTTCTTTAAGAGGTCCTCCATTGAAGCCCTGGAGGTAGAGGTATGGTACTGGAGGATACTTTTTAGGAGCCATGGAGGGCGAGAGGTGTTTCTAATGGCAGAGTCCTTGATGGCAAAGATGGTTGAGTTTTCCGGAGGATGGAAGAATGGAGGAGAGCGCTGAAGAAGGTCAGCCATGACAATGAATCCAGCACGTCGGAGAGCATTGGAGGCATTCATTGAGAGGTCGAGCGTAACGGATATGGCTTCTTGGTCGGCGTTCTTTGAATTTGAATGCACTGCTGAGGAAATTGCTATTACTGCCAGCGTTACAGAGAGGACAAAGAAGACTGGACACCAATGCGAGCAACAGGAAGCCATTGAACTCAGTGAAGATAGTAATCAGAGAAAAGGAGAAGAAGCGGCAGGAG
>JASKGM010000009.1:5050786-5065883 GCA_034509205.1 Ceratonia siliqua
ACAATAAAAATAAATAATTAAATAAAGTATATAATTTTTTTAAATATTTTAAAATGTGATTATGAAGTATTTAATTAAAATAATTTGACATACACTTCATGAAAATGAGAAAAGATTAGTTAAAAGTTAAAAAAAAAACACTAAAAAGCCATGCCGCATGGAGGATTGATGAACGTTCATTTACGCAGCAGTGAAAACAATTGCGACTTGTCGTTTCATAGGCTACGAATCTTATCCATGGCTATGGCGTTGCCACGTTGTATCCAATCTAAGTTTTTTTTTTTTATATATTTAAAGATATTTAGTCAAAACAATTAAAATTTTATGTTTATCAACAAATTATTTTATACAATTCATTCTATTATATATTATTATAATAAATATAAAATAATATAAAAACTTATCAAGAATATAATTTATATAATGTTATTCTATGTTTCTTGTTCAGTTTAATCAGGGAAAGCGTGACCTTATTGTTTCTACCGACTTGATGCCTATTTTTGTCATTTCAGTGCGTTATCCCGTCAGAAATAAAATAAAAAAATAGGTGGATGGACAATAATTCCCCATAATCAGTGGTGCAGACCTGCAGAAGTCAATAATTGTATCATGGCCGCTTGATCTTGATGTGGCCCACAAATTTACCTCTTCCCTTTCCATCGTGCAAAAAGCAAAGCAAGCCGGTGCTCTTGTTTTTCTATAAAAGGCATCCCTTCTTCTACTAGTGACTTCAAGCAAGCAAAGTTCTGCGTAGCAAGCATCTCCTTACCTATAGCTTCACACAGAACTTCGCAATTCCCTTAAGAAAAATGCTAAATTCTACAAGATCTTGCACTACCGAAGCAAACAAGCTTGCAAATTATGTTCCAATTTATGTCATGCTCCCAGTAAGTCACACATAGAAACTAGTCTGTTTGTTCCCTAGCTATATGCAGCATTGAATAACTAGCATATTTCTAATTACCTGTTCTGTGTTTTAACTTGTTCAATACTTCAGCTCGGAGTTGTTACTGTTGATAATGTGTTTAAAGACCCAGTTGGGCTTAAGAAACAGCTTCAGGAGCTACGGGAAGCTGGTGTTGACGGGGTTATGGTTGATGTCTGGTGGGGGATCATAGAACTGAAGGGACCCAAGCATTATGACTGGAATGCTTATAGGAGCTTGTGTCAAGTGGTTCAGGAATGTGGCTTGAAATTGCAAGCTATCATGTCATTCCACCAATGTGGAGGGAATGTAGGAGATGTTGTTAACATCCCAATTCCCCGATGGGTGCTTGACATTGGAGAATCAAATCCTGATATATTCTACACCAACCGCTCAGGGAACAGGGACACGGAATATCTTAGTATTGGTGTAGACAATGAGCCTCTCTTCCATGGACGAACAGCCATTCAGGTCAACTACATGAATTATAATTATCAACTTCTTGTGACATAACTGACTTCAGGAACCTTGAACATTGCTGACGGATTAGAATAAACATATAATAAAAGAATGAGGTATAAAAACTAAAAGAGGGATGTCGCAGATTGAACACTTTAATACTAGAAGCGATCATTAAACCTCTGAACAATATAAATTATCCTGCTAAAGAGATGTAAATGTTTACACACAGCATTCTATTTCTGCCCGATCATATCATTCATAGAAAACTATGTAACCTACCTATTTTAAGCTTTATGCAGAGTATGCCTGTGAATATTGTAAAGATTTTCAGATGATTGGAGCATTTTGGCTAATGCTAGACATGCTGTATATAACCTCTAAATGTTCAAATAGAGGAATAATGATCTTGCTTTTATCCGAATGTTTAAAATGGTTGCTTTATACAGATATATAGCGACTACATGAAGAGTTTCAGAGAAAATATGTCAGATTTTCTAGAATCTGGACTCATTATAGACATTGAAGTCGGGCTTGGTCCAGCAGGAGAGCTCAGATACCCCTCTTATCCACAAAGTCAAGGATGGGTATTTCCGGGTATTGGAGAATTTCAGGTAAGTCTAGCTTTTTAACAAATTGCTTTTTATCTCGCCCACACTGGGACTGGGTTATAGGCTTGTAGCACTTGGAGCATCATATATTTGAAATTCTGCAGTGCTATGACAAATACTTGAAGGCAGATTTCAAGAAGGCTGCGGCAAGTGTTGGCCATTCTGAATGGGAATTGCCAGATGATGCAGGTGAGTACAACGACGTACCAGAATCTACCGAGTTCTTCAAATCAAATGGCACATACCTCATTGAGAAAGGGAAGTTCTTCTTGACTTGGTACTCAAACAAATTGCTGAACCATGGTGATCAGATTCTAGATGAAGCCAACAAAGCTTTTCTGGGCTGTAGAGTCAACTTAGCAATCAAAGTAAATTTCATAATGCCTCGGATTAACAGTCCCACCCTCCTTTATATGCATATCAAATAACATTTCTACTAACATTTGACCATGACAACAGGTCTCTGGAATTCACTGGTGGTACAAAGATCAAAGTCATGCTGCTGAGCTCACTGCTGGATATTACAACCAATATGATAGGGATGGGTACCGTCCTATAGCAAGAATGCTGTCTTGTCATCATGCCATTTTGAACTTTACATGTCTTGAGATGAGGGACTCAGAACAAAGCTCTGATGCAAAAAGTGCACCGCAGGAACTTGTTCAACAGGTAATGCATTACAAGTTTTGTTCAATTTATGTCAGATTGAAAAGGTTGTGAGCAGTGCTTAAACTACCAAAATTAAATATTTGCTCAGGTGTTGAGTGGAGGTTGGAGAGAAAACATTGAAGTTGCTGGAGAAAATGCACTTTCAAGGTATGATGCCACAGCTTACAACCAAATCCTCCTGAATGCTAGACCAATTGGTGTCAACAAAAACGGCCCTCCAAAACTAAGGATGTATGGAGTAACATACCTGCGACTATCAGATGATCTGCTGCAACAGTCAAATTTTGACATATTCAAAAAATTTGTGAGAAAGATGCATGCTGATCTGGTGAGAGCAGTTGTCATACATGCACATAAGAGAATAATATTTTGGCCATTTGGGTATTGTCTCCTAACCCTTTCCCTCAAATTGCAGGATTACATTGAAGATCCTCAAAAGTATGATCACTTCTTAACTCCACTGAAGCGATCAGAACCAAAGATTCCTATCGAGGTCCTTCTTGAAGCAACCAAACCAACACAGCCATTCCCATGGAATACCGAAACAGACATGAAAGTTGATGGTTGAAGCCAGTCGCCAACCAGATGTGAAAGATCATTTCAAGAACCAGATGGAAAAGAAACCACTACTGCCACTATTATGGATATGAATAAACTAGCTGCTCTGCATAATAATGCCAGTGTCACAGTGTGGCACCTGAGATATCTGCTCATTGAATAAAGAATCAGTAACCTTCGACATTTCAACTTAATGTAGTGTCTTATTAAACTTCCATCCAATAAAGAATCAGTATATTCTTACCTTCAGAATTAATGTAGGATTTTATCAAACTTCCATCAACTTTCCAATACCTTTAAAAAATGTTTATTTCCGTGGGGAAATCTTCATATACACGGAGATTCTTTTACAGAAAATTTACTTACCCTCATCCACTAATCTAGAATGGCTTATATGCTGATAAAACTGAAGAATAGCTCATCTGGATTCTGGAATAATATTTTTGGCTAATGTAGATAACCTTTGTTCCCCTCCCATGAATCCCATATACTGTAAGCAGTATATCTATTCAGCACATAGAAAGCAGCAACCTAAAAAGAGAATATTAATTATGTTCTTTTCTTCTTCGCAAATTTTACTCATTTGCTTCTTTTTTTATTTTCAGCAGTGTCTGGATAGATTAAGCAATCAGTAATAAGATTTAAAAAAAGAAGATAATAGGACATACATATTTAATATTATTATATTATAAAATAAAAATGTAAACAAATACATAAAACTAACATGAGAGTGGCCAATTATCTGTAATGGAATACATTTTACGGTCTGATTTTAATATTTGACGAGGACATAACATTTGTTCTTTAGCAATCATGAATTTCAAATTTTAATTTATGTAAAAAAAAATTTAATTTATATTCAGTTTTTTTAAAATAAAATAAAATAAAATTTAACCCTACATTTAGACCTAGGAACCCACCCAAAAGTAGTTTTTTTTAAAAAAACTATTTTCATAAAAATAATTGTTTGTTTTATCTTAAAATTAAAATTTTTATTTAAAAATAATAATTTTACTTTTTTTAAAGTTAAAATTTATAATTTTTGATAAAAATAAGTCTAATGATAAATAAACTTTTTTTAAACAAATATGTCTTTAAAATATTTAATAAATTTTTTTATATATTATTTTTAATAAATTTTAAATACTTAAAAATATTTTTATAATTTTATATTCAAACATAAAATATATCTTTTTAATAAAATTATTTTTACATAATTATATCTAAATACAACATACCTATTATTTTTACAGATAATTAAGTTCTAAACACCTTCTCAAAATACAAGCCATCCCTTGTTTGATCGGACTTAATTGCAAGAATTTTTTTTTCTTATCCAAATGTCGTCGAAAAGTCTCTGACTAAAAACCCTAGGCGGACCTTTATAAATCCCGTGCAACCCTGCAACCTCGTCGTTGCCCTACTCGTTCGAAGCTTTGTTTTCTTCTGTTTATTCCGCAGTAATGGCTCCAAAGCGGCTCCTACAAGACCTTCCTCCGGCTGTTTCTTCTACGGAAGAAGAGGAAGTATCGGAGGACGACACTGCTGAAGAGGAAGAAAACGGCGTTTCCGAAGGAGTTCAAGACGAAGAAGAAGATGAGGATGGCCATCGTAAGTCCGCTGTCATCGCCTCGTTGAAGGCTTCAAAAAGCCAATCTTCGTCAGATTCTGAAGATGAATCTGGGTCAGAAACCGAGTCCGAATCCAACAGGACTCAGCCCTCACCATCCGCTTCGGACTTTACCATCAAGCCTATTGCGTCCAAGCCAATGGAAGATTCGGAGAAGCCCAAAAGTTTAGCTAAGCGCAAGTTGAACCCGGCGCCACCAACGACTGTCACTGCTGGCAAGAAACGCACAAGTGAGAGTAATATTGAGGAGAAAGAGTCCAAGAAGAATAAGTTATCTAATGGTCACGAAGATTTGAAAAAAGTAACCGGTGCTCAACGCCTTTGGAGTGAGGAAGATGAGATTGCCATTTTGAAGGGCATGATCGACTATCAATCAAAGAAAGGGGCTGATCCGAATGCGGAGATGGAAGCGTTTCATGGATTTGTTAAGAAATTTCTTCATGCTGATGTCTCTAAGAACCAACTGATGACCAAAATCAGGAGGTTGAAGAAGAAATTCCAAACCATTGCAGAAAAGGGTGAAAACGGGGAAGACCCTGTTTTCTCTAAGCCACTGGAACACAAGTTTTTCGAACTATCAAAGAAAATCTGGGGAGCCTCTGTCACTAATGGGGTGGATGACAATGCGAAGAATAAGAGAAAGCTAAATCAGAATGAAGTCAAGAATTCCTCTGCTGTAGCATCTCCCAATGGTGAGATTAATGCTGAGCCAACAATGCCATGCTTTAATTCCTCATTCTTGGATAGTTTTCTAGTGCCAGGGAAGCTTTTATCACAACCGGAGTCTGCTGCAAACATTTTGAAGGAAGCGTTGCCTTTGATAGGGAATTCGAGGGCTAAGGAATTAGAAAGTAAGTGGAGGAAGTTGCAGGAGGAAGAATGTGAATTATACTTGAAGAGGGTAGACTTGGTTCGCGAAAGTGCTAAACTGACGTTCGAGGCGATAAAATCTTCCAAGTTTTAGTGTTCTTGTCATGGTGAAGTAAATTATATCTTTTTGTGAAGTACCGTTTGGCTCATAGAACTTTTGGAGGAAGTTTTATTTGTGGTGTTATAATTGATCATATCCTTTCTTACGGTCTACTTTGGTATATTCTGAATTTCTGATTATAGCTGCTTGTTTTGAAACCCAGTCTGTCGTAGCTTTTTAAGAAATGAGAATGAGATTTTGTTGGTGACAGGCTAAAAATGATCTTTTCTGCATCATATTTGTGTTTAACTAGGCTAAATCAATTTACTGGTCTCTGTGTCCTGTTATATATGGCACTTCGATGTGTATTTTCTTTGTCAATCTCAAATATGCTTGTGAGCCAAAGAGTTAGGCAATCAGCATTAAGTTGCTAGACATGACTATACAAACATGTACAAGTGAGTCAGTGACAGAGGTGGACTCTTTTTTGGCCTACAATAAAATAGACTTTCAATGGACAATCCCTTCTTCCACACCTTTTTAAACATGTCAAAAGTTTATGTTTTAGTTAAATACTGTTTCGCTTGTTTGGCTGCACAAAATCAGACTATTATTAACCAACCAATTCTCCTATTGTCCAGCATTTAAGTTTCCATTAGACCATTTATATGATTATATCCATGTCTGTATAATAAAGCAGGTTTCACTTGTTCATGTTCAAGCTCTCTGTTAGCTTCTGCTCTTTGTCTGGAAGGAATACAAGACATGGAGCAGTTCATATTGCACCCAAATGACTACCATTATTGACAGTAACACAATTTTTTTCCATGTATTTGAGAAAGAATAATTCTGGATTTACAAACTTTTTCCTTACAAACTCAAGAAAATTATTACTGTTTTGAGAATTTGTTAATTTGAAAGAAAAATAATTGTGAATCCAGCATTACTCTGAGTAAAGGCTGGTAAGACATTGCCAATTGGCACTGTATTGAGAGGATGAAGTTTCTGAATGTAAGCCTATGGGTGAGGTGTGATAATTCCTTGGTTGGATTCTACTCTGTACATACCATTAACCTTTTGAAAGCGCATGCATGAACCCATCTGTATAACATGCCTCAGCCATTTCAAATTCAATATTTCCCTGCTCTCAATCAATAATCTATTACCTGTGTTCAGACTCTTCATTGAGCAAAAATGAATCTTCCCGATTCAAACACTATTCAAAAGAGCGCAGCTAACAAAATCCGCTGCTTACATTAGCTATATGCTGGCTGTGCCCTGAATTAGTGCAGGCTAGTAAAAGCAAGAGTACGAGTGTAGATCATGAATCAACTTTCATGGCAGCCTTTGCTCGTGACATTGGGGAAAAAACTTAGCTGGGAAATGAAATAATTATGGAAACTGAAGTATTTCATGCTTTAAACAGCAGAAAAGGAGGAAGCACTTGCTGCAGGACGGCCATCAACTGATGCTGGTTTTCAATCAATTGGAGCACAGCACAAGTCCTGTAACAGTGCAGCAAATACAGAAGCAACAATTCATCTTTGACTCTCATTGGACATTTATATTATTAAATGAAGTGATCTTTCGGAAAAGTGTCTTGGATTTTTATAATTCTTCAATGCATTAGGAGATAAAATAAATGAAGAATGAGTGGAATCGTGCTGGGTTACTCAATGCCCATGTACTTCGTATAGTATTGAATATATAGAAAATTATTTACATACAGTTGTGTGAGATAAGATAGAGTCCTACATACCTTAACTATAGTTACGGATAACAACATGCTTTACAGATAAGATTATCCTGATATAACGTTGCAACAAATAGCCAGATAAGCTAACGGAAATATCAGCTGGTTGGGGTTCCTTCGTTGGGTGAGATAGAGTCATTTTGACTCAGTCTAACAGTCCTCTGCAAGCTGATAGGGGGTGGTAGCACGTGAAGCTTGAACCTGAGAAATTTGAAATGTGAAGCGGACAATCCTTTAGTGAATATATCAGCTGTTTGGTCTGAGGTAGGAAGGAAGATCAGTTTGATGTCTTTGTTGGCCACTTTTTCACGTATGAAGTAAATATGTTTTGTTCTGCGTGAAATATGGGGTTAGATGCCAAAGCTAAGGTGCCTACATTGTCACACCATGTGGAGGATGGAGTAAACAGAGGCAAGTGCATGTCTTTGAGAAGAATTCTCAACCAGTATAACTCAGCAATTGTCATGGAAAGAGCTTGATATTCAGCTTCGGTACTAGAGGGAGACATTATAGATTATTTCTTGGCACACTAAGAAATAAGGCAAGGCCCAAGAAAGATGCCATAACTTGTAGTGGAGCGACGATCATTAGGATCATCGGCCCAGTCAAAGTCATAGTAAGCAATAAGGAGAGGGTTTCCACGAGTGAAGCTAAAACCATGATCAAGGCTACCTTTGAGATAGCGTAGTACTCGTTTGGCCAATGTCCAGTGGGCAGTGGTGGGTGCATGGAGATGTTGGTAGAGTTGAAGTACTGTAAAGGCAATATCTAGTCTAGTGAGTGTGTAATACTGGAGTGCCCCAACAACTTGTCTATATTCAATGGGATTAAGAAGAGGTTCACCATCATTTATCTTAAGTTTCCCACTAGCAATGCATGGAGTTGGGCAAGGCATTGCTCTAGCCATTTTAAAGCGGAGGAAGATGTTGGTACCTTGATTGAGGTGAATGCCATTTTTATCTCGAGTTACTTGGATTCCGAGGAAGAAACAAAGATTGCCCAAGTCATGTAGCTTGAATGAGGAACTAAGATGAGAGATAATTGAGTTAATAAAAGAAGCATGTATACCTGTGATATGAATATCTTAACATATATGAGGATGAATAAATGATGGCCATTATTGTGGTACATGAACAGTGAGGTATCTAAGTTGGAAGCAGTAAATCTGAATTCACTAAGATACTGTGATAGCCGGGTATTCCATGCATGGAGAGCTTGCTTCAACCCGTACAAAGCTTTATAGAGTTTACACACATAGTTAGGCCGAGGGTCATCAACAAAACCTTGTGGTTGGGTGATATAAACCTCTTCTTGGAGGTACCCATTCAAGAAGGCGTTTGAGATATCAAGTTGGCAAATGGTCCAATCGAAATGAACAACAATAGCAAGGATGACCCGTACTGTGGCTGGCTTGATAACCAGACTAAAAGTTTCTAAGTAGTCGACGTCATTTACTTGATGGAAGCCTAGTGCAACGAGTCGGGCTATTAGTCTTTCTACTTCACTTGTTGAAGTTTCTTTCATTTTATAAATTCATTCAGTAGTGATAATGTTGCAACCTAGAGGTTTGGGGACTAGTGACCATGTGTTGTTAGCAAGTAAAGCCTCAAATTCCTCTGTCATGGCTTGATGCCAGCCTACAGATTTAATGGCTTAAGATAAGTTAGATGGGGCAGGCTCAGTTAAGGATGCATGGTAAGCAGTGAGTGGCTATTTGGTGCTGTAGTATGTGTGATATCTAGGGAACTGTTAAGGCTTAGAACAAACAGTTTGGGAATGGGTTACTATCTGCAGAGTGAAGTTTAGGCTAGGTGTTTCTAATGGGGAGTGAGCTGCTATTATGGTGAGTATATCTGGTGCAGTTTCGATGATATGTGGATTAATGAGATTGATGCAGTCTCTGGTGGTATCTCAGTATGGTGCACAGTTCGGGTGATGCATTGCAGTCACGGGTGATGTACAGTGAAGATGTGGCTATGAAGTGGCATTAGGTGCAGTAAGGTCGAGTAATGGTAATTGGCTCAAGGAAGAACACTTGATACGAGTATGTGTTGGGAGTAAAGCATTTGAGTGAGTAGTAAGTGGATAAAAAGTAGGAATAGAGAGAGCAAATGCTGAAAAAGTAGCTACCTATTGAAGGGGTAGATGCTGAGGTGAAAGAGATGAAGGAGCATCATGTACACCTAAAAAATCACTTTCATAAAAAATAACATGTCGTGAAATGTAGAATTTATTTAATTAAAGAGTCAAAACATTTATACCCCTTGTGATTGATGCATACCCAAGGAAGAGACAACGTTTACTATGAAAAGTAAATTTATTTGAGTTGAAAGGTCTAAGCAATGGATAACATGCACAACCAAAGGATATAAAATTCGAGTAGACTGGTTCTTTATTGCATAGTATTTGATAAGGAGATGTGTTATCTAGGATTGGTGTGGGGAGCCTATTAATGAGGTAGGTGGTTGTGGATAAAGCTTTAAACTAGAAAGTAGAGGGTAGGTCTAATTTCGGTAATGTGGCCATGTTTTTCCTCTGCTACACTGTTTTGCTGTGATGTATGTAGACATATTTGACGATGATTAATTCTGTTTGTTTAAAATATTGAGTAAATTGAGTTGAAATATGTTTTTCACTATTATCTATTGAAATTCTTTAATTTTTGTAAAAAAATAATTTTTAACTAAAGTTTTAAATTTAATGAAACAAGCAAAAATTTCATATTTAAAATGAATTGGATACAATCATGTTAAACGAGAGAAATTATTTATAAAAATTACATAAAATCAACAACCAATCCTGATACTGTAGGTGACACCCAAACATCAAAATGAATCAAGTCAAGTGGTCTTTGAGATTTTCTAGTAGAATCTAGAAGTGGTAGTCTTTTATTTTTGCCCAGTTGACATAAGGAGCAGAAATTGTCTTTCTTTTGTGATATGGTGACAAGGAGATTGAAAGCATAAACTACTTTGTTGGTGATTTGATTTGAGAGATGGCCAAGGCGTACATGACAAACGTCTAATGAGGT
Source organism: Ceratonia siliqua (assembly GCA_034509205.1). Taxonomy (NCBI): domain Eukaryota; kingdom Viridiplantae; phylum Streptophyta; class Magnoliopsida; order Fabales; family Fabaceae; genus Ceratonia; species Ceratonia siliqua. The sequence continues at coordinate 5,061,333 of JASKGM010000009.1, forward strand.
TTTGACTCTTAATAAAGCAATTTGTGTACGACACTTATTTAATGATGCTTTATTTAAATGTAGAGGATAGAGGCCTTCTTCGCTTTCATCCTTCAGCAGTGTGGTTCATGTTTATTTGTCGCTGACAAAAAAATGAGAATTAGTGAGAATAAAGTAACAAGCATTGTCATGACAAAATTTGTTAATTAAGATAAGATTGGCTGCAGCATTAGAACAATGAAGAATGTGATCAAGATGTAAATTAGGCAGGGGTGTAGGTGTGTGTAAAATTTGGGATCAAATTAATAGGAAGATTTGCACCATTACCAACAGCCATTGTTTCAGCTCCAACATATGGTTTTTGTAATGTTAGATTTGCTAAGTCCTTGGTGATGTGTTGGTTTGCCCCAGTGTTAAGGAGCCAAGGGTCACCATTAATGATTGCAGCTACTTATGTTGGTGGATGCCTTCCTTGATAGCTGTAGTCCATTCTTTGACAGCAGTCAAGGGCTGAGTAACTAGTTTTCCTACAAATGGACTATGTGGATGGCCCTTGCGAGTTGGAAGTCTATCTTCTAGGTGTATTTGAGTTAGGCTCATGTGAGGATGTTAGCTTTCTAGAATTTTGATTCCTTAACTGGTTATGCTTCTTAAAGTTTGTATGGTTGCCATCAAGCTTTGCCATCATAGCGAAACCACTTTGCTCTGTCGTGCTGGAGTGGTTTTGTGTGTTTAGCATGATTTCATACGAAAGCAACTCAAACTGGAAATCATCAAAAATCATGGAACCTACACGAAGAGCAAAGGGGAATGAAACAGAAAATGGATTAAATGAAGAGTTTAGGCCTCAAGTTACATAACCTACTAGATCTTCATTTGCCACAGGTCTACCTACAGCAGCGAGTTGACCCGTGATTAGTTTAATCTCATGGAGAAAGTCAATGCATGATTTTCCAGCTTGCTGGAATCCTTGCAGTTTTGCTTGAAGAAGGTTGATTTGAGACCTTGATTAGGAAGTAAAGTGATTCCCAAGTGTAACCCATACCCGATGAGCCGAGGTCATGCCATAGACTGAGGAGAGCACCTTGTCTGTGAGTAAGGAGTTGAGGAAGCTCAGAACAAATTAATCCTTCTTCATCAAGAGGAGATATGCTGGATTTAGTTCTGCTGCATCCTTGTCTGCTTGAACTAGTAAGTATTGGGTTGGAAATGGTTCTGTACCATTAACAAAACCAAGTAAATCATGGCTTCTAAGAACAGGAACAAATTGTAAGATCCGGTTGAGGTAGTTGGATCCATCAAGTCTTACTGAAATAAGTTGGAAAATATTTGGTGGTGAGAAGGTATTGGGTGGTGGAAAGGTGACAGAGTGTGCAAAAGTCATTGAACATCTGTAGCGTAAACAAAATGCTCTGACACCAAGATAAAATAAATGAAGAATGAGTGGAATTGTGCTGGGTTATTGAATGCCCATGCACTTCATACAATATTGAATATATAGAAAATTGTTTACATATAGTTGTGTGAAATAAGATAGAGTCCTATGTATCCTAACTGCAGTTACAAATAACAGCATGCTTTACAGATAAGATTATCCTGATATAACATTGCAACAAATAGCCAGATAAGCTAACAAAAATATCAGCTGGTTGTGGTTCCTTCGTTGGGTGAGATAAAGTTACTTTGACTCAGTCTAACATTAGGACCTAAAGTTTAACTAAGAGAAATTACAATGACCTTATTTAAGGTAAATTCAAATTACAACTTTTTTTGTTGCTTTTAAAGGACAAATGTTACATTCTCTAATTCCTTATTATCACGTTACCAAAACCTCCCATACTCTGAAGATGTACTTTATCAATTTAAATTGTTTCTAAACATTACATTATAACATACTAAAATATGGTTAAATAACAGGGCTAATTTGTGTAAATATTTGGATAAATATAGTATTAACTGATACAAGTTATGCTCCACTGAAAATATGTACAATTTAAGATTCCTTCTAAATATTTGTATGTAGTTACAAAATCTGAGATGCAGTTCTCCACAGATGAACACTCTAATATGATGCTAGACTTGGATTTCTAATTTTCTATCAAGGCAGTGGAGGATCTTCTAGCATATAGGAAGTGGATTAGTTTATGAAGTCCTTGCTACTGGTGAGGGCAATAGTAACAGAAAAATGACCATTTTGGGTTAATCTTGCTGCAGTGAGCTAGACGTGCATATCCTACCCCGTGGAATGATGAAATTGACCAGGCCAATGTGTGAGGCTAGACTTACACATTCTACCTCCTAGAAGGATTCGGGTATGTACAGTTGAGATTCAACTATACATTTTAATTATTTATTCATGTCAAGATTGAATCATTTTTTTTTTACACAAATTTCAAAGTATTTTTAAAAAAAATTCAAAAAAAAAAGTATTAGTAGCATTAAAAAAATTCATTTTTTATCTTTATCTTTTTGCAAATTCTTGTTCCCCCTGCTTTCATTTTCTTCCTCCCTCCACTTTCTCCTCTCGGTTCTCTTCTTTTACCCATCACCACCGGTGGTCGCTCTTCTAGAAACTGTCTTCTCTGGTTGCCGTTGAATCCAAACTAAAATTTATCAATAAACACACATCCAAAATCATCATTTTTCAACCAAATACCAGCCAAACAAGGATTTAATAAAGAAGCAACATCAATACTCAAACTATTTATTCTAAATATAACCAATCGAAACAGAGGAAAGAAATCAACTTTAAAGATGTTACTGCTAACGGCTGATCTGCAACAAGTTGGTAGCAAAATACTTCCCAACAGCATAGAGATACTCATGGCCGAGAAGAGCTTGAAGGAAGAGGAATTTGACTTAAAAGAAAATCAAGAGCTCTGCTGTTATGGGATACAGGAGAAGTCTCTTCGCTGGAAATAAGAGGAAATGGCCGAGAGACCTTCTTGAAGAAATTGGAGAAGAAAAGCTAATCTGAAAGCCTGGAAGTTGAGGAACAATCGATGGGGTGTGGTTGCAGGGAATTAACCGAAATTGGGAGGAGAACTCTCAGATTATGACGCGACATGATCGTGTACAGCAGATTTGAAGAAAAGACTGGATCGTTATCTCCCTCTCATCTCAGAGCAGATCAGTGCCTTAAATCAGTGGTAGAAGAATAATTTAATGGGAGATGCTATGTTGCAAGCCCCAAAAAGTTGCACAGCTTCGGTAATTAAATTTGATAGTTTTTTAATTTTTTGTTTTGATTTTTTTTATTTTTTAATATTAATTAATTATTATTTAAGTCATATAATTTTTAAAAATTTTTAAAAATATATTTAAATATTTTTAAAAAATTTTTATATTTTTTTTATACTATTCATTCATAAATTTTTTGACATTATTTATTTTTTAAGTATAAAAATATTTTAAAAAATTTTTAAAAAAATATATGACATAGCAAATACTTAATTAATGTTAAAAAGTAAAAAAAATTAGGACAAAAAATATAAAACATAATAAATTGACACTATTAAAGTTAGGAATGACATAGGAAGAAAGTTAAGTAAGAGATGTAGTTTAGAATTTTTCTAATTTAATATATTAGTTATAGGATACTCATTAGACGAATGTCATGACAAAGACCATGCTGCTTTGTTGTTCACTGTCGTCAGTGCCCCTAGGATACTCATTAATCGTGCATCTAATTCTTCCTCCCCTAATATGCATTTGCAATAGCAATGAAGAGGGAAGCCAAGCTTGTTTTGGTTAGGGGGCTGTGTATTACTGACTCCAACTCTTCAACTCGCTGATCCCTCAATAACAAAATAGTTCCTTACGTGGTTGAATATTCAAGCCTGGCATTAAGTGACCTTCTGTTATATTATATTATATCAGCAGAATCCGTATAAGTAATCGTTGATAGCTAGAGGTGACAAAATTGGTTCAATTCGATGGACTGACTCAATCTAACCCGAAAAATAATAAGATTGAACTAACAAAATATCAATCCGAAAAAAATTGGGCTTTTTTAGTCCAACCCGAAGTGGCCCGCAGCCCGAATTGGCCCGATGGGCCAACCAAAAATTTTTTTTTAAAAAAATGATAAAACTAGTCTAAATACAATATATTTATATGTAATTTTTTTTTACAATATAAGATTTATGGTCCACCTAATTAATTAATCTTAATCCATTGTGCTTTTTTAGAGGTATAGTTTTTTTTTTCTCTATACTTTCCCGCAAAAATTTTATGGCCAAACATATTAAAAAAGTCTAAACAATAGTAAAAATTTTGGTTCTTTTTGCTTTCAACTCTAGTGGATTGATTGAACATTAAATAATAATTATAAAGGGTAATGAACCACAATTTGAATGGAAAACAAAATACACAGTCAAAACGATGGAAGTGAAATTATAAAACATAATTAATACAAAACAAAACAAAAGTATCAGTTTCTTGTTTTACAAATATTGATTTTCTCCTTTTTTTCATTATTTTTCTTTTACAATTGTTATAATTTAATAGGAGAATTAATTTTAACAATATTTTTTGTGAAAAGTATCATTTTAACATAAATTTTATTATTAA
>JASKGM010000009.1:5068756-5085166 GCA_034509205.1 Ceratonia siliqua
TGAATCGTTGTTGGGTTGGTATGAATATGATTGATCAAAGATCATTTTAGGAAAAGAAGGTTATATCTGATATAGACAGCTCTGAATTCTGAATGGGCGTGGGATCAACACGTGCTGGACGTACAGTCGGATGAGCCTCAGCCGCAGCCTCAGCCTGGCCGAGAATGGCAGAAAGAATATAAATGGGAATGATCAGCGTATGACACGCTACTGATAACTGAAAACTTAAAAAGTGAATATCCTCCACTCCCCACCGCCACGCCTTGATCTCGAATACTTCCAAAAAATCCCAAATCAGAGTTACCTTGATGCAATTAGCGCAATCATTCCATTCTGCTTCATTTGTTGTTTTAAAGTGAAGCAGCTCGTCTGACCGCGCACTGCATTCCCCACACAAACTCCGACACAGGTGACAGATGCTTTACAATCTTCAAAACTCATGCTCAGAACCAGAATATTTCAGATGATATTGATAGCCACCCCTCTCCCTCTCCCTCTCCCTCCCCACTCTCATTCTTGTCTTTCTCAACAAAACCCACCATTACACAATTACTGGCCCATAGAAACTGGTGTCAGTTTTTGCAACTTCCAAAATAGCATGACGTCGAGTAAAAATTTCGACCATTGCCAAGGACGACTGCTTCAGAAGGCAAATAACACCCTACCTGTCTACGAAGTTCAAGAAAAACAACCGAGGGGCATCACTATTGCCAACCCTTGGATGTCAATCGCTCGGATGACGAATATAGAAAATTAAACGCTCCACATGTTTCAGCATATGAGAAGACTAACTCAGTGAACAGAAGATGAGAACACAGCATTGCCTAGAATTAACTTCTTTTTTTCTTCCTTTCATTTCATATTAGATAAGAGTAAAACAATGCCCTACAACCAAATGAATTACAAATCGAAGGTCAAGAAAAACTGTACACAAGAATGAGGGGAAAGGCGGCTCAAGGAATGATGCTTTGGATCAATAATTACAGACTCCCCACGCTAAAAGAGGCAGGCAGCGCTGAATGAACCACTCTATTAAAGGGTTTTCACCAAGAAGGCTCCGTCAGCTTCCCCAAACCATGTAAAATTTCACCTGTCCCACATGGCCTGGAATATGGCAGGTCTGTGCTTCAACCAATGAACCATTTCCCGGTCTAGTGGAGTGTTATTTATAACAGAATCTAACATTGGGCTGCCAACAAATTTTGGAGAGCTTTTGAATGACCATATCCTGTCTTTGGGCCAGGGTCTCTGAGGCTGCTTCTCCTGGATAAACAGCAGATGATTAATAACCACCGCAGCAAAAACTAGAAATCACAATAATATATCTGATCTAGCCCTAAAGAATGCCAACAGTCTAATTGAAAACCAATTCAAACAATTGAAATCACGTTGTCCAGAGAGGTACTTGGCATGATTAGTTTACAGGGACATATCACTTGTGCAATCTGTTAAGAATTTATACTAGAGTTTTTTTTTTGTAAGAAGTCAACAACATACGATGTGCAGGAAAGTGTTAACAAATATTACCCGACTAAAAACATGATTGTCATCATGCTTGGGATTGGAACTAGATTTTCAAACATTTGCTTTGTGGTAAAAAAAGAAAAGGTAAAATGACTATGAAAGACATAACAATGATAAAGGTTATAGCTGACACCACATTTTTGTACGTCCATCAAGGTTGTTTATCTTTTAGTTAACCAAAAACTACACCTTTTATAGGGAAAAAAATGACTAGCTCTTTCCAAGAGCAGAGGCTATTTCATAGAACAAGCTCATCATCTATCCAAGAAAGCACCCATCATCTTATTCCCAACACAATGGTGACTACCAAAATCATAATTTTTGGTTGCTTCCTAACTACCATATTCTGCCATAGCTAGCAAAAACCATTAGCCTGCCACTGCCCAACCCAAGCATCAGCGCATCAGCTAGCAGCCAGCCATCTTTCCTATAACTTACTAGTTACTAACTACCAGTTGTCAGAATTCAATCACTTGTGACTATGTTGTATCAAATCATGTGATTACCAAACAAAACTTATAGGGTTAGAACCACATCATTTTCTGGCAATATGTATCTTATGGATAAACATTTCCTACTTGTTATTTTACACACAAAAAAGAACAAAATGTAATCAAAGAACTTAAGAACTACAAAACTAACCATTCTTGCCAGCATAGATCTAACAGTCCTGGGACCATAAACACGATGCCGTGATGGCTTCTGAGCCTTAGCATAAAAGGAACCAATGTCTGGTAATGACAAGCAACCCCTGCTGGCTCTTGCCAGGCTACAATCTGGATCCGCATTACTCTGATTATGCCAAAAAATTAGCTGCCCTAAACAATAATTTTCGCCATACGTCTTCCGATACTCTTGAAATCCTGCTCCCAACTTGTCAGTGTACTTGGGACCTAAGTCAAGTGGACTAATATAGACAGGTGGAGAAGTAATGGTTTGATAATCCTGCAAGAAGAAAATTGAACTGTTTTTAGACTGTAAAATAAATTTTAAAAAATAATAATAACTGTAATCCACAGCTTGAGAATTCACAGTAGAAAAGCATACCTGTATTCTAAAGAAGCAATTGGTATAAGCATAAATATGAATTAGGTCAGCAGCAGCGTCATGCCGACATTTGTATGTACAAGGAAGATTTCGGACCTCATCCCTCAACCTTTAGAAAAGGGGTGAGAAACATATTGTAAAGACTGCATGTTCCATCAGGTTAAAATACAGAGAAAAACTAGAAGTGCAAGCCACTTACCATAATAGAGATTTCTGAAGCTCTTTTTGAATATCTCCAGAACCTGAAGGATCATGAGAGTGAATTTTGGACTTGAGATCATTCAAGGTGCCTTCTTCCACATGAGGAGCCATGCACTGAAGAAGCTCCTCAACAAATGAACCCTCTCCTTTCCAGATGAAGGAAACAGCTGCTTCAGGACTGAGCTTCTCAAGTGGAGGTGGTGCTTTCCGTGGGTCACCAAAAACACATCTCATCACATACCTTACCTGCAATACCACTCAAAGATTAACATCATCTTAATACTACATAAAGCAAAATTAATAGCAGAACCACAGCTCTAAATTGAGATCTCAATGTACACAATGCAGTTAAATGTGCTAACTTAAAGTTACATGGAAGTGTCTAATTGTAAAGTGCTTGACATAGAACATGAGATCTGAAATTCAGGGCCATCTATAAACTGTCAACCAAGCAGCTTCCTATCTTAAAAAATATCACCCTAGTGGTTCTTGTTAACAATCCACGCCAAAAAATTAGTCTTTACCTTTAATCTTTTGTGTTCACAGTTTAAAATCAAAACATTCCTTCTTATACTTATTCTAAACAAGAATAATGTAGTGACAAATACAAACAGAGAGAAGGGGAAGGCACTATCACCTTATCAAGAGTGACAGCAAGATTCTGAAGCCTTTGGTTGTATACACCCTCAGCCTGAGTCATACAAAAACAGAAGGGGGGAAGGAAAATTGAGCATACAAAATTACAAATTTCATTTAAACATGTCATCTTATGGAAATAAAGCATAGGAAGAGAAACAGACAAAGAAAGCACACCTGAACTTCGGCATCACTCCTCTCAACTTCAAGACATATATCTGAAAAATATTTTCTTTTTTCTTCCAGATTATGCCTTAGAATTTCCTTGGGAAGTTTAGTTCTTTCAAAATTAATAAATCTCACCTTCACCAGAACAAAAGTGTCAGGGGAAAAATAATTAAATCACAGAGAAAACTGAGAAACATTAATGACAACACGGAAGAAGCAAAGGCACATACAAGACGAGCTGCATATGCAACTAGCCACTCTGGCAAGCCACCAAGCAAACAACTGCCTAAACCAGCTCTTCCAAGATCATTATAGTCCTCTTCAGAAACAGAGTTTAAATCACAAGCTTCTAGCATCAAATGATGACGTTCAAGAATTCCATGCCACTCCTTAAGTACCTGAGAGGGCAGACAACAAACTCCAGTCAACAGATAAAATGACCAATTTCAAATTAGAAAACGAACTATATTATTCAACTTGTTTTAGCAACCACAGCCAGAACTTCATGTGGACGAGAACTCTAGCAACATAATAAGCATGTGAACTTATGCAGTAAACCCACTGAAGACTAAAGACATGTTACATTGTACTTCTTTTATCTTTTCTTATGACCCAAAGCAAAAGAAGGTTTCATAACAGTCCAAACCTTTTGGAAAGCCCCTTCACCAGTCAGATTCAAATAGCTACCCCGGCAAACTTGGCTTCCACACAAACACACTGACGCTTCATATTCCTCCTTGCTCTACAGTAAGATAAACAAGTATTTATTAGACAAGGATCCACAGCAGACAATTTTTCTTTAAAATAGAAAAGGTCGGGGGAAGAAGGACAAACCTCTGTAACAGAATTATAATCGAAAGTGATCTCTTCACCATGCTGAATTTTACGAACAGTATAAATTCCAATTTGATAATGACCATCAACAGCTGTAACTCTGGACAAGAAAGGCAAAAGGTGATGGCTGATTACCAGAAATGATACAGTAATTCAAATATGTAACAAAAGATTGACCCCCCAACAATATACAATCATCAGATAAGCATCAAATAATCCAAAGGCATCAATAAGATCTTAAAAAGGAAAGAGACAAATCGGAAATGAAAAAAAGAAAGAGAGAGAATTTGTCAATTGATTAAACTCAGACCCATTATCTATGTCTACAAAGAGGGGTTAAATAAGTACACTATTTGTATCAGTAAGATTTGGTCCTTCTCATCTTTGTTGCCACGGGCAGGCCAAATAAAAAAAGAAAGAGAAATATAAAAAACAGCCAATGAATTAAAATTTGTTAAAAAAAGCAACTTCAAAAGTCTTATTTGCACTGAAGGAAATAAATGTGATATTTAGCCATAAATGTCATTAATTTAACAAAACATTAACTCGATGGTATGTTATGGCTATTTTCCTGAAGAAATTTCTCCACCAGAGTGCTGGAACAAGAAGCAAAGAGGCCTAAGACAGAAATGATTAATGCGTTTGGAGGCATGCAAAAGAGTCACATTGTATAACGAAAGGAAAGGAAGGACAAATAACAGGATGACAATAAAATACGCAGTGACAACTTCAGAAGTTATATTTGAATACCAATCCTATATTAATCCTCATGTCATGTTTCATGAACCACACATTTTCATTCAAATAATAAATTCTGGAAAAGAATATCTGAAGAATATTAGAAATTAGAAAAGCAAATAATGTAGAAATGAAAAACATTTTAATTGAATAAGAAAAATCGTCTTGTCACGGGAGACCATCACATGCTCTACAGCCTTCTTAAGTTGCAAGCAGACCGTTAAGGGCCATCAAAAGGCACTATAATTTTCAAGGTAAGCCAGGGGCAGTCTCAAACTTGGCAAAAAAATTGAGTTTTGCGTGAGTCATTCTTCATACAGATGATGCAATGGACGAAGGAAACAATGATATAATGCATACAAAAAAAACTATCACGACCACAGTTGGTAAAGTATTAGCAGAAACGTTTATGCAGATGTGGCTCCCCCAAAATGCAAGCAATGCACTAAAACCACAAACAGAATATTTTACTATTTTACAAGTATGAGAACTGATATCAAGTACTTTAATTACAACTTACAAGTAAGCAAATAATTAAAAATAATCACAGAACACAAAATGACTTACTTTGCTTCACAATTTGGTCTGCATGAATGACATAATCGACTGGCATAGTTAGCTTTATGCATCGCATCAACAACAACTAAATCATACCCATCAGCATCACCCTGCCATGTACAATATTATAAGAATAGATGTACAGAAAGCTAAGAGATGAATAAAATAGCAAACAGCAGATAACAGCATAAAAGTTTAATCGAAGTGATAGGAACCTTTGGCCTCTCAAGGTAGATGTTATAGAACTCCGGAGCTGGATCTTTGCTATTTTTCTGCAGAGAACGAATCCCATCTTGTTTCTCAAACCACTTCCACACAGGATAAACCTATCAAAAGAATTTCAGTAAAGGGGAAAATTATGCCTCGCCATCACAATATCATAATGGTGTATGATGCTATAGACTAGTGGTTCAAAACAAGATAGTATTATGCATAGAAGATACACTGAATCATAACGACACATCAATTAACACGAACAAACAAACACCTCATATATTAGTACATGTTACTATTTGTTCCCTCTATAATAGAAGTCACCCATGAGACATTCTATGCAAAATTTTAGCCAGCAAAGCCAGAACTAGCCATAGTAAAGTCATAATCCCTGATGAAAACTAGAAAAGGCAAGTATCCAAAATGTCATAAAAAACCATTTAAGAATTGGAAAAAGCTAGAAGCACAAATTTCTTCACAGAAGCTTAGTAACTGAATGAGCTGGACCGGTTTATATGCGCATCATGTTCATTAAAATCTGCACTGGTGGATAGCACACAACACTGATAATGTCCTATCATTCGGTTCAGTTAAAAATGTGCTGCTAAATAGCATTGCTCATAAGAATAAAGAATTTGTTATGGGCACACAACACAACTAATAATTGCCTATTTAACATGTTAGTTGCACATATCAAACACAGAAATGTCTAAGCTTGTGGAAAATAGATCAAAACTATTTTGATCATGTTGGAGAGTAATAGAATATAGAACTAATTATGCCCATGCAGCTTCCTATCCAACCCTATATAGTAGATAAAGTATTGTTTAGATAGTCGATATTATATTGGAACCCTGTGATTAGATCAAAGAGGAAAGGGACAAGCATGCAAAATTTGCACATTAATGAACTATGAAAGAAGCCTCATAAGCAAAATTCCACAAACATATATGAAGCCATACCTCTCCCAGAAACTCCACAACAAAATCATCTTCACCAAATCCCTCTTCTTTGTCGCAAACAACACCAAGGCCCTGCATGATCCAGCCCAATCGATAGTAAAAGAACAAGAAGAGCATAAGCAAGAAACAAACTGAGAAGAGCCTTGATTAGAAAAAAATAGCGGAAGGCAATTATTAAAAAACTGTTTGCATATACCTTTCTATAAGCTACATATTTGTCATCCGGACGACTGTCTATGGCCTTTAGGATACCCTGACACATTCTAACCATCCCTGCATCACAGTCCTCCTCAGCACACCTTTTTATTTCTTCAATAACAGGCTGTAAAGGGAAGCTCATTGGAGTGCCTCCAGTTCCAGTAAACTGCCTAACTTGTTTGTTCAAAGTCCGAAGGAGTGTGTCTTCTATAAACAAATGCTTCTCCTGTAGAGACCAATCTAACTCCTCTGGCATAGAATCAAGTAAAAGATTGTGTGTATAGGGATCAATTCCATAGACTTCTTGCTCAATAACTTCATCTCCAGGCTGTTTTCTAGGTTTGTAATCCTTGACTTCAGGAAGTTCCATATCAGACTCCTCAGTGCCATTCTTTTGCGCATTCAGCTTTTCTGCATAGTCATCTGGTAGTGAAACCCGCATCTTTCTCTGAACATCCTCCTCATCAGCTACAATGACATAATGATCGATGACTTCATATTTCCGAGTAACAGGAGGAACCAAGCTTGCTTTTGTCATGCGAGCACCCCATTCACGATCATCAGTTATGAAATCCAAACTCTCGTCAAGTGTGAAATATCCATCTCCTTTTGACTCTCCAATTCGACTTTCTGAGTGGACTTCTTGGTTACTTTCAGTGTCGGAGGTCATAGTCTCACTGTCACTCTTACCATCTTCGGAAGAAATATCAAGGTCATCAGATGTTTCACCTTCTGAGTCAATAAATTTCTTATTTAACTTTGATAAACGCCTCCTAATTTCTCGATCAGAAGCATACTCTCCATTATCTATACTGCCATGTGTTCCATTACCCCTATACTTCCTCTCACTCACCAATTTATTCTTCTTATACTTCGAGGAAGTAGAACAGAACACTACCGGTGAGTCATTTTCCCATAACTTCAGTAATGCATCTCTGTCATTCACAGACTTAGAACTCTCTTCCAACCGTGTTGCAAGCTGAATGAATAACGTGATAATATGATTCATATCACCCACATCACTCCGATTCTTTGCTCTGTAAGCATTAACCACATATATAAAAATAAATAAAAATAAAAAGGCAAAAGAAAAAAAGTGAATTGTTGGACACCCAATTTAGATGACTCAAGAAATATGTGCTAAATGAACAAGCAAAGTTATAACAAATTCTAGGGCATTTGTATTCTTGTCAGAATAAGTCCAATCATTTTCATCGCAATGTCTCAAATCACATTATATAACCATAGCATCAGAAAAGTTAGTCTTCTCCTTCCCCAAATGAAAAAGAACAGAAAATGATAGCCTACTTTATTGCATCACGGCACATCCTACTGATATCCTCCTTGACAGAGCTCAACCCACGACCACTGTAATAACCACTTTTCATTTTAGCCTCAATTTCTGCAACCTGTTACCAAGGATAGAATAAGACATAAGAATTATGAGCAATAAAGTATCTAAAAATAGTAACTTGAAAGACTATATCACTGTACCTTGGGCACAAAAAAGTCACAGGAGTTTGCCTTCATAATTTCCTTCAGGCTAGAAGCAAGAAATTCCTCCATCCTCTTATAACCATTTTCAGATCTCTTAATTGCCCATCGTCTAGTACGAGCATCCCTAGATAAAATGGAAGAGGACCTTCTGGCGTCATACAGTTTTGACCGCTTGTATAAGTTTCGACGGAACAATTGCTTCGCTGTGTCTCTCTTATCCACACTATCAAAATAGTCCTTCAGTTCACCAAAATCATCCATGGTACCTAGACTGCCGGTCTTGGAAACAGATGAAGTTTGCTCAGTGATCTGTTTAAGGCTTCTGGTTTTATGTGGCTCCTCTGCAATTTTATTTATGCGTGAACTTCGGCTCATGATCCATTTCACATTGGTAAATTCAGGAGTCAACTCATTAAACTGGCTGCACCCTCTAATGTCTATTGTAGATAAAAAGGGAAATGAAAGAAGAATCTTCTCAAGCATGTCAGAAGTAACATTGGTGCAACCAATTAGAATCACAGATCTGATCTTGTCTTTCTCATAACCATTCTGCAAAAACATAATCAGATTAGATGTGGAAGTAAGTGAAACTATTCCTGACAACGAGGAAAGGCAAACCTACCATAATGCTCCAGAATATGGAATCAGTGCAAGAATGACCCAAGGATGACAAATTGACCTGTCTTGAAACTTCCTTGTAAAACATGACAGCAGATCTCCAATGCTTGCAAGTCATTGAAGCAAAGGCAAGGGACTTCAAATCAGATCTCAAAAAATGGAAGACTCGTGCCAACATATGACCATTCAATAAGCCCCAGCTTCCCACCTCAGAATCAGTAATGCCACTTTCTTCTCCCTCGAAAATAGCATCACCACAAAGATCCTCAAAAGTGGATTCATCATTCTGGATAGTCAAGCTACCATCTTCCATATCACTGTCATCTTCACTATCATCAGCCAGCATCCGGGCTCTTTTGGCAGCACGTGCATCACCTTCTAAAATTTACATGCCCCAAAACAGACACACACAAAGAACAACAAAAAATTGAAATTAATCATGAGACCACTTGAATGAAATCTTTTAGGATAGTCCCAAACAAAATATAAACCCCACATCTGTGCATGACAAGAAAGCCACAAATATTGGTCCAAAAAGCAAATTTTCCAGCCAATAACTGAACTCATACAGGTCAAGTTAAAAAATAAGGCCAAAGGTTAACAAAACAGCTACCCTTTAACTAAATGAGTTTTAAAGCCATAAAAGCAGGCACTCAAAGCAACATGAGTAAATTGCAGTATCATATTCAAGGAGATTAGGAATATAATATTCTCAGAGTGGACTGACATGCATACACAATATATACAATGCAAAGAAGATCAGCCAATCACAGATTATTAATTGACCATCATACCATAAACCTGATGCCACTAGTCAATTGTAGAAACACAGCCGGTAGAAAAGCACTCTAAGATATTTTGAGATGAGAAGAATGTCAAATCAAGATGGTATAATAAATATGAGCAAACAACTGCATGTATACAATAACTAGGAGTTTTCTCAAAAGTAAAACTAAAAAGAATAAAAAAAAAAGACACAGGAATCGGAGAAAGGGCAAACCAAAATTATGCATGGCAGTGCAAGCAACACTGCTGTTTGAAATATAAAGTAGGATGGCTGTAAAATAATATAATAATTAACCATTACCTGATTTCCAATATATTTGTTTTTCAATTTCTTTCTTCGGTTGTCTTGCATTGATCCAGGGATCCAAAACCTCATTTATAGCTGCAGCAAACTCCCGGCTCTTATATGATTTCATTACCAATTCATGTAGCTTCCCACGAGTGTAACCGACAAACTGAGGGTGTATGCTGTTAAACAAATTGATATTTGTGTAAGGTTCACCGACTGAGACACCTTGAGTTTGAGGCAATGGAAGTCCAGAACATTTGCCAGATGTTGAACTCCTTTCCCGGTGGCTCCCAAGACTAATATCAGAAGTTTCTGCAGCAGAGGTAACAGGAACCCAGAGTTTATCCCGTTTCCTGAAAACACTGCTATATTTTTTTATAATTCCTTGATCGACTAAAACCTGTAGCTCTGAAAATGATGAAGGCCCTCTTTCACGGCCAAAACCATCAAGATAATACCAGTCACCCAAATGTAACTGCAAGTCATGGATAGTACAGAGACGGTCTTTGGGGGTGCTGATAAATTCCATGCTCTGGCAAGAACCTTGACTATTAACAGCTTTTGACAGAGAATCTTCCTCAGTTGATGATCTCTTGCTATCACTGGTTGAAGAGAAAGGGTGAGTTGACCTTGAATGATATCTATCCTTGCCTCGGATTTTATGTCGTGGCTCAGAAACAATTGATCCCTGATCCTTGACTACACATGCATTTATCCTGACCACTGGAACAACATTTCCTTTAACTCCTCTAACAGAAACGGGTTTACTTTGAACCGATCTGTTCACAATACCACAGTCAACCCTCTCATCAGCACAGAAAGCCCAAAGAGGGAGATCAAGCCTCCTGCTCTGAGAAGGATAATACAAGTCATCTTTTCGAGGCCAGCGAGGATCTTCACATCCAGACTTTGGCATTTGGCATAATGAAAATCCATCATTTAGGACAAGTTTCTTCCTAGAAGATCTATCTTGGGCATCTTCATTCCTCTTCCAGTCACCACCTTTGCATGACCATCGGGCAGAAAACCAGTCACCAGTGACACCAAAGGCAAACCCATTATCCTTGTCAGAGAGCATACCTAACTGAGTCTCTGAGTCTCTTGATGTTAGACCAGTTCTTGAATCACATTCTTCGCTCAGGCAATCATCATGCCAAGGAAAACCTGAACATACGGAAAAAACTTTCCATAACACACATACATCTAGGTGCAGCATATCCATTTACTTTTCACTTCTCCAGATGAAGAGTAAACATTAACGCACAAATTAGGTTTGGGAACATAACAATGAGTAAGTGAAATCACAAGTTCCACTTATGATATAAAAATCCGACTATATTTTAAACCTCAATGATTCATGTCAAAACGGGTGAATTTATTCATCTAATCTGCTTGCATAATCTAACTACATTCACGCCTATAATGTCACCATATCATTTGTCAAGCTGCAAATTTTTTGTTTGACTCAGAATTAGAAAATTCAGGCACACAGAACACAAGGATAATGAAAACAAAAATGAAATGCTGAGCAATTACCAAATGTATTATAAATAATCACCAGTGTGTTATGAAGACCATAGAAAATCAATTTTGAGTTTAGATATAAACTATAAATGCATTTGTTTAAATACATATTAATCCCAAATTACACTGTGTCACTGCCCATATTTGATGATTATACAAGTTTCCAATTTTTATCTATCTCTCAATCAACTATCAACAACATCAAGAAAACAATCAACATGTGCAGTTTGAAACTTATAAATATTAGAAATACAATAAGAAACTGCTTTCTGACAACCAAGCTAAGACACATGTAGAAGAGTACTTCAATAAAACAACCTCAATATTGCCAGGTGTCAACTGACAGTATACTAAAAAAATTCAAAATTCTGCCCAAAAAGGACCAGCCATTTGAATATATCACAATACACAATTCTGCAAATCAAATTTTTAGTCAAACTTGTCAGTATATGGCACCTTTGGAAGAATGATATCAAATTAAAATAAACCATAAATCATCAGAAATTCAGAATTGATAATTAAAGATACAGAAAAAATCATGTAACATGGACAAGCAAGCCCAAAAATTATGTACCTTCAGAGTCTCCCAATCCCTCCCAATTTGCATATCCAAAATTTATTTGCAAAGCTTCTGCAAGACAATAAAATAGACAACTTGAGAAAGATTAAATATCTGAAGAAATAGAAAAAAAAAATTACATATTAATAACAACATTCGGGGATTTCGTTTTTCTTATATAAAAAGAACTTCAAAAGAATATTTTTGACAGAACAAAATACCTTTTATTGCCTCAAGCTCGTTCCCAGGAATGACATCATAACCCTCTAATAAAACTCTAACCCTTTCATCAATGCAGAGGTACTCTAAAGGTTCAGATGCAACCACACTGTCACCAGGGCATACCATTGCCTGCTGCAAAGGGGCTGGCATATCCTGAAAATTCTCAGGTCCAGATTGAAGGATATCTCCAGTATCTGCCATAAGATTACCAGAAGCTTCTGGAGGGCTTACCAGCTGGGTTACAGTGTCTGACACAATGGATGGAAAACTCTGAGCTGCCAATGGTGATGCTGCATTCTCAGCAGTTAACCACCTGTCACTATCTACGTGCTTGATAAAGTGATCCGACATCAGTACCCCCTCAGTAACAAGAACCTTGATGTCACATAATTTAGAAGGCCCATGTTCTGCACCACTATAATCAAGGTAAAACCATTTCCCTGATGATGAATCTGTCACTACAGGAATATGTGGAGGAGTATCACATATGTCCATATCTTCTTCCATAGAAGGCAGCTCCTCGGGAGGTGGTTCCAAGCAGGGAGACTCTTTGCAACTTACAGTTGGGCTGCAGGACTGCTGTTCCTTTTCAGGTTTCAAGCTAACGTCTTTCTCAATAGACCCATTGGTATCATGCATATTTCTTTCACTTTGAGATTCAGTACATGAAAAATTTGACTCTCTTTGGATGTGCTTATCTTCATGATCCTTACAACTATATGGCGAGTTGTGCTTTTCACTTAATACGGTTTTAGAACTTGTTTCTCGGTGACTATTTTGCCTAGTTCTATCAAAGGGGGATTGTTCCACTAAATTTGGAGTCCGACCCCTGTGATCATGAAGTCGACCTCTATCTTGTGGGGACTGCTCAGCATGAGTTGGACTTCTTATTTTATGATCATAGTGACGGCTTCTATCCCAACTCCTGTCATATGGAGACTTCTCACGACCATGGGGGGATTTGTCCCGGCTATATGGAGATCTGTCACGGCCATGGGGGGATCTCTCACGACGAACTGGAGTATGATCTCTATGATCATAATACCTGGTTCGATCACGTGGGGATCGCTCAGAATGACCAGGGCTGCGTCCATGCCTGTCATAAGCTGGTCTAGTAGATAAAGAAGATTCATGATTCCTAGAAGAATATTTGTCTGCTGATATTTTGGAAGAAGAATTTCTAGAAGACCTCTCCACAGAGCGACAAGAGTAGTGCTCCGAATAAAGAGGGCGACAACCATCATCCAAAAGCCTTCGACTTTTTAAACCAGCATAATCTCCATAATGCTTGCGGTCACTGCTGTCTGAATCATTACCATGCCGCTTCAACCGACTACCCAACGAGTAATCCCGAGCATGGTTCCTACCATTGCTATGTTCAATTTTTTCCTCATCCACAATCTTTGAACTGATCCTTATACTTCTCTCTTGTCCACTCTCCCACCGGGCAGCACTCTTGGCATGCTGACTCCCATTTCTATTAGATTCTTTCTTTCTAATATAATCATCAACAGCATATCTCCCAAAAGGAGGTGTGCGTTCACGTTCACTTTTCCACCCTTTGTCCCTACCTGACTGATACCTGCGCATTCTACTGTAACTGTAGTCATCCTTCCCTACTTCTCCTCTTTGCCATCTATCTGGAATGAATTCTCCCTTCTCGATGTCATCCTTTATACCCCTCCACGACCCACGTTCCCCTTTCTCAGCCTCTCCTTTCCTACCCCTCTCAGGAATCTCCCCTTTTTCCACATCCTCTTTTCTCCATTTTCCAGAAACAGTCTCTCCATTTTCCAGGTCATTTCTTGGCCACTTCATAGTGCCCAATTCACCCTCTTCCACTTCTTCTTTTTGCACCTTCTCCACGTAGATTTCACCATTCTCACGTTCGTTGTTGCTCTTGCTTACTCTTTCCAATACCAATTCACTCCTTTCTGCCTGTACTTTCTTTGCTGGATCCTCTTTCTTCACCTTCATCTTCTTCTTCCGCTCACTGTCAGCAAACTTGAGCAACTTAGAATTGAACCCATTCCCATTCTTGCCTCCGCAAAGCGTTTTTTCTGCATTTGACAATCTCTCCATAATATGCTGCAAAGGCATGCATGCGACGCCTCCATCGCCCATGGAAGTCTCACCTCTTGTCAGAAGCTCGAAACCCTAATTCTCCCCTCTCCCGGGGCTGTGGATGCTCATACTGCCAATGCTTCAGCTCTCCTCAATTCTCCTCGAATTCTAAACCCTAAAGTCCACAAATTCAGAAAAACACAAAACAAAAGTTAGAACTAAACCAAATGTGGGGTTTATTGAAATAAGTACAAACTAACATATACGAATAAAAAATGAAACCTTACCGAATGAAGCCTCCTGATTTAAACCCATAACGTAACCCATTAGAACCAAGAAATACAATTGAAAACAGAAATAAAGAAGAAGACGGAAAAATTACCGCGAAAATTAAAGAGCGGAATGGATAGATCGGCAAGAAAATCCTAGGCGCTATGAATCGAAGAACGCGAGAAGAAAGCTTAGCAAACCAAGATCGCGAAGCGCAGAGAGAACTATAGCTCTGAACAATTCTCTGTCACTCTCTTAAACGTATTAGAAAAATCTTCCCCCGGGCACTTCTTCTCTTTGCTTATATATGTGTGTATTTTCTTCCGTTTGTTCTTCGTCTGAAAGAGGAAACCTTGGTGTTATTTTTCCTTTCATTTGTTTGTTTTTCCGTATACTTGTATATTATTGATTTATTGTTGGGTAATAGTTGGGTTAAAATACGGAAATACCCCCTGGAGCCTACAGAGGAAAGAAGGGTTTCTGGCTCTGAGAGACGCGGAGACGGCCCAACTCAAGTGCTTCCCAAATCTCAACCTTGTAAAGGCAACTCAGTTGACTCAACGCAGGATACGCGGCGCTAACAAGAAACTCATCCTTGGCACTAACAAGAAACTCCCGCTGACAATATATAGAGTGCTAAAATAATTTTTTTTTAAATTCCAATAAAAAACTATTTTTATTGATATTATCCATTTATATACCAATTATATATATTTTATATAGAGGATTTTATATCATGTTACACAAAATTAACACCAACAAAAATTAAAGTAATTATTCATAATGTCTCTTTATTTGTGTATTTCATTCACTATTCTATGATCAAAACATTGGGATATCATATATTTGAGCATGTCATTTCACATCGTCTAAGGCCACCAAACTTGAAATCTTTGTTGGGAAGGATAAGAGATGTCAATGTAATTAAGTTATGAGAAGCGTGTAACCAGTTAGGTTATGATTATATATATGATTTTTAATCAATTGATAAATGAAAAAAACAAGGGTTTGAACTAGATAATTTAATTTTTAATATTAAAAAGTTATCACTTAAATTATATTTCATGAACAACTTATTACTATAACATTTTTTTGGGAACGATTAGCAGATATATTATAAATTTCAGCATTGGCCTTTTGATTGATATTCATTGAGATTTGATATTGATTGTAATAGGTTCATACATTTGATGATAATCTCTTCCAATATTATTTATTTCCAATGATGTCTAATTTCCTTTTTCGTCTCAAATGTATTAAATGTAGAATAATACTCATTTTATAAATAATATTTTTTGCATATATTATAAATATAGTTTATATTATGATAAAAAAATGAATGAAAAGATATAAATAGTTGAAATAAAATATTTATAAAAAATTTGGTTTCTGAAAGTAATATTCCTCTTAAATGTAAAATCACTCTAAAAATAAAACAACTACATCAAGGACATTGGGAGGTATAAAAGAATATAAAAGTCCTTGATACCTTTCCCCTTAAA
>JASKGM010000009.1:5085266-5107268 GCA_034509205.1 Ceratonia siliqua
GGGAGCCAATCACAACTTTATATCTTCAGAGCTAGTTAAGACACTAGAGATCCCTATGGAGAACACAGAGGGATATGGAGTTTGTATGGGTACTGGCTTATCAGTCAGGGGAGAAGGGGTTTGTCGAGGGGTGGTATTGTCGCCCCAAGAAATTAAGTAGTCAAAGATTTCTTACCTCTAGAGTTGGGGAGTTTTGATGTCATCCTCGGGATGTAGTGGTTAGGATCATTAGGGGGAATGAACATGAATTGGCAGACATTGACTATGAAGTTCAAATTAGAAGGAATCCCGATCACTTTGCAAGGGGAGCCTGGGTTATGCAAGTCGCTGATTTCGCTAAAGACAATGATAAAAGCATTAAAATATGACAAAGAAGGAGCTATAGTGGAATTGAGTCATTTAAATGTGGACGAAACAAAAATTCAGAAAACCATTCCGAATGAACTACAAGGGGTATTACAGGAGTTTACATACGTTTTTAAATGGCCAGGAGGAATACCACCTACAAGAAGCAAGGATCATGCAATCATACTAAACGAAGGCACAAGACCGGTTAATGTGAAGCCCTATCGTTACCCTCAGATTCAAAAGGATGAAATTGAGAAGTTGGTGGGAGAAATGATGGCTGCCGGGATAATTCAGAACAATACTGGCCCGTTTTCTAGTCCCGTTCTTTTGGTTCACAAGAAGGATGGAAGTTGGAGGTTTTTTTTGCATTATCGCACACTGAATAAAGCAACTGTATCGGACAAATTTCCAATTACCGTCATTGAGGAATTACTAGATGAACTGCAGGGTGCTGCCATTTTTTCAAAGCTTGATTTGAAATCAAGCTATCACTAGATTCACATGAAGAGAAGTGTTATTCCAAAGACCGCTTTTCGCACCCACAAGGGCCATTATGAATTTTTAGTAAAGCCCTTTGGCCTCACAAACGCTCTAGCAACATTCCAAGCACTTATGAACGACATTTTTAAACCTCTGCTCCGACGATTTTGTTTTGGTTTTTTTTTTTTTTTTTGACATTTTGGTATACAGTAAAGCCATACCAGACCATGTGGAACACCTGAGAATTATCCTGGGCATTTTGAGACAACATCAACTGTATGCCAATGGGAAAAAGTGTGATTTCCGGCAATCCCAAATTGAGTATCTCGGCCATATCACGTCTGCCAATGGGGTAGCAGCAAACCCAAACAAGATAAAATCCATGGTGGAATGGCCTATTCCCACATCATTCAAGGAGCTTAGATCATTCTTGGGTCTCACAGGGTATTACCACAAATTCATAGAAGGCTATAGCAAAATTGCATGGCCCCTTACTGAGCAGCTTAAAAAGGACCAATTTAAGTGGAGCCAAAGGGCCGAAATAGCATTTAATCATCTCAAGGAAGCTATGGCAGCAGCACCAGTCTTGGCTCTTCCAAATTTCTCTCAACCATTTGTGATTGAGACGGATGCTTCCGGGCAAGGACTAGGAGCAGTTTTAATGCAGGACAAGCAACCTATTGCCTTCTATAGTCACACATTGCCAGCTCACGCTCGTCTAAAATCAGTGTATGAAAGGGAACTTATGGCAATCGTCTTTGCCATCCGAATATGGCAACCCTATTTGTTAGGAAGGAAATTTTGTGTAAGGACAGATCAGCAAAGTCTCAAGTTTTTACTTGAGCAACGCTTGGTGAGTCAGGAGCATCAAAAATGGTTGACCAAGTTATTAGGGTATGATTTTGACATCCAGTACAAACCAGGACTGGATAATACTGCAGCAGATGCCCTATCCAGACGACCTCTCACTCCTATCTTACAAGCATTAAGTATAAACCAACCATTAGACTTATCAACACTCTAGCAGCAAACCGATCAAGATTCCACACAATTTCAGGTAAAAGAAGCTATTTTGCAAGGAGCCAAGCACCAGACCAAGGAAGGTTATTGTTCAAAGGGAGACTAGTCATTCCACAATCTTCACCCTTTAAAGCTACCTTTTACATGTTTTCCATGACAACCCCGTTGGGGGCCATTTGGGGGTATTAAAAACTTACCAACGCCTAGTTGAGCATTGGTATTGGATAGGGATGAAGCGGGATGTTGAAACTTACGTGGCCAAGTGTGGTGTGTGTCAACAGCAAAATTATTCAGCCCTTTCACCAGCAGGGCTGCTGCAGCCACTTCCCATTCCTAGCCAAATATGGCCAAATATGGGAAGATTTAACTATAGATTTTATAGAAGGCCTACCTAAATCAGAGGGGTACAATACTATCTGAGTGGTAGTGGACCGTCTCACCAAATACAGCCACTTTATAGCCCTCAAGCATCCTTTTAGCGCAACCACAGTGGCTGCAATCTTTGCAAGGGAAATAGTACAGTTACATGGGATCCCAAGGTCAATTGTATCAGACAGAAATAAAATTTTTCTTAGTTCTTTTTGGACTGAGTTGTTCAAACTCCAGGGGACTGCATTAAAGCATAGTACAACATACCACCCACAAACAGATGGAGAATCAGAGGTGGTCAACCGATCACTAGAGGCCTACCTGCGTTGCTCAATGGTTTAAATGGTTAGCATGGGCTGAATATTCCTACAATACATCCTATCATACAGCAGCTTGCTCTACCCCTTTTAAATTGGTCTATGGAAGAGATCCACCACCCCTAATTGGCTGTGCAGTGGGATCTATGCCAGTTGCTTCAATGGAACAACAATTAAGGGAAAGGGATGATACTTTGGATGATTTGAAGCTGCACTTATTCAAAGCCCAGCAAAAGATGAAAGCTAAGGCTGATGACAGGCGTAGAGACATTGCTTATAAAGTGGGGGATTTAGTTTTTATTAAGTTGAGGCCATATCGACAGAGGTCTTTAGCTAGAAGGCATAATGAAAAATTGTTGCCCAAGTTCTTCGGTCCTTACAAAATCATACAAAGGGTGGGTCAAGTGGCTTATAAGTTGCAACTTCCAGAGCACTCGGCTATCCACCCAGTGTTCCATATTTCCCAACTTCGCTAGGCCATTGGCACTAATCAGCCAGCACACTAATTGCCTTCTCAGTTGACTGCAAATTGGGAATGGGTGCTGGAACCAGCTTCTGTACTCGGCTTGAGACCAGCCACTCAAGGGTCTTCAACTACTACCGAAGTTCTCATCCAATGGAAGAAGCTACCAGAATGTGATGCTACTTGGGAGGATTTTAACACCATTGCCTTACAATTTCCTAATTTTCACCTTGAGGACAAGGTGAAGGTTTGGGCGACAGGTATTGATAAGCCTGCTATTAGATTTACATATGTTAGGCGTAAAAAGAGGGGAAGAAACAGGAGAGTAAGTGGGGGGGTTCGAAGTAGGTACCTTGTAACAGCAGAAGGGAAAAGATAACTGCTGGTAGTTAGGCTGTTAATTGGTTAAGCATTGGGATAACTCTTTAAAAAGGAGGGAATCATGTAATAGGGAGGGGTTTTTTGTGGGAGAGTTAGTGTGAGAAGAGGGTAGGTCTCTCAAATTGCCTAATGT
Organism: Ceratonia siliqua; assembly: GCA_034509205.1. Taxonomy (NCBI): domain Eukaryota; kingdom Viridiplantae; phylum Streptophyta; class Magnoliopsida; order Fabales; family Fabaceae; genus Ceratonia; species Ceratonia siliqua. The sequence continues at coordinate 5,088,778 of JASKGM010000009.1, forward strand.
ATCAAATGCATTCTTGAATAATGACATATCAGGGGATTATTTGACTCTGATGTTATCCACTTTCTAAGCTGAGGCTTATCACACTCCTCCATCGTAAGGGAGAGTGTTAAAAGTCCCACGTCGCCTAGGTAGGTTGGTTAAGTTTTGTATATATGGATGTACCATCCCTCCCTTTGACAAGCCGGTTTTTCAAGGAGGATCTAAGCCCAGAAATTTGAACATGGTATTCAAGACCAGGTTCAGTATCTAAGCCAGGCACGGGTGGTGTTGGAAGTCTACCGTCATGGGTGCACTCCTCCATTGTGAGAGGGAGTGTTGGAAGTCCTACATCGCCAGGGTAAGTTGAAGTGTTGTATATAAGGATGTCAGATCCCTCCCTTTGAAAAACCAGTTTTTCAAGGAAGAGTTAGACCCAGAAATCTGAACAGTAAAGAATATAATATAACTAGTTTGATCATGTTGGAGATTATAGAATCATTTCTGCTCAAATTTCTATCCAATCTATTAGATAAGTTACTGCTTATATAGTTGACAATATATTGGGAATCAATGATTAAGTAAAAGTAGACAGGTCAAGAATGCACATTTTGCAAATTAATGAATCATGAAAGAAGCTGCATTAATAAAATTCCATGAACATGTATGAAACCATACCTCACCCAGAAACTCCACAACAAAATCATCTTCACCAAAGCCACCTTCTTTGTTGCAAACAACACCCAGCCCCTGCAATGATCCATCCCCAATAGAAAGTAACAAAACAAGGAAAAATATTAGTGAAAACTAGGAAACAAACCGAGAAAATAACACCTTGAACATAGGGGGGATAGGGGGAAATTAACTATTAAACTAGAGTTTAAAAAAAAAGTTGAGATACCTTTCTATAAGCAACATATTTGTCATCTGGACGACTGTATATGGCTTTTAGGATACCTTGACACATTCTAGCCGTCCTTGCATCACAGTCCTCCTCAGCACACCTTTTAATTTCTTCAATAATAGGCTGCAAAGGGTAGCTCATTGGAGTGTTTCCAGTTCCAGTAAAATGCCTAACTTTCTTATTCAAAGTCCGAAGGAGCATATCTTCTACAAACAAATGCTTCTCCAGTAGAGGCCAGTCTAACTCCTCTGGCATAGAATCAAGTAAAAGATTGTGTGTATAGGGATCAATTCCATAAACTTCTTGCTCAATCACCTCATCTCCAAGCTGTTTTCTAGGTTTATAATCCTTGACTTCAGGAAGTTCCATATCTGACTCCTCAGTACCATTCTTTTGTGCATTCAGCTTCTCTGCATAGTCATCTGGCAATGAAACCCGCATCTTCCTTTGCACATCCTCCTCATCAGCTACTATGACATAGTGATCAATGACTTCATATTTCCGAGTAATAGGAGGAACTAGACTTGCTTTTGTCATGCGAGCACCCCATTCACGATCATCGGTTATGAAATCCAACCGTTCACCAGGTGTGAAGTACTCATCTCCTCTTGACTCCCCAGTTCGACTTTCTGAATGGACTTGGTCATTTTCAGTGTCTGAGGTTGTAGTCTCACTGTTATCATCTTCAGAAGACCTATCAAGGTCATCAGATGTTTCACTTTCTGAGCCCATAGATTGCTTATTTAATTTTGATAAACGCCTCCTAATTTCTCGATCAGAGGCATATTCTCCATTATCCAAACCACTGTGTGTTCCGTTACTCCTATACTTCCTTTCAGTCACTAATCTATTCTTCTTATACTTTGAGGAATTAGAACAGAATTCATTTTCCCATGACTTCAATAGCGCATCTCTGTCTTGGGAAGACTTAGAAATCTCTTCTAACCGCATTGCAAGCTGAATGAATAATGTAATAATATGATTCATATCCCCAGCATCACCCCGATTTTTTGCCCTGTAAGAATTAAGTATATGAATACATCAATAATTAAAAGGGGAGACAAGAATGCGAATTATCAGATGAATGACACCCATTTTAGATGACCCAGGAAACATGGGCTAAAAGAACAAATAAATAAACAGAGGCAATTACAGCATGTAATAGACAAATTTGAAGACAATATCAGTATGTAGAAGTACGAAGATGTGATGTATGCAAGCCTTACAATCATATTATAGATGAAGATAATTATAATCCATGTTACAAAGAAACAGGTCGGGTACAATTATCATGTTCGGTACAGGTACGGGCACAGGATACAACAATTTTTTAAATATATAGGGTACAGGTTACAGCAATATATATAATATGAATCATGAATATTTTATAATATATAACAACTATTTTCAATAATAAAATTAGATAGTGAAATTTCTATAATATATAATAAACCAAAATAGTAATCCATGTCTCCTGATATGATTTCAAAGTTTATATTTTACTAAAATAAAACAGAGTAATATATGATATTAGAGTTGCGAACACAACTGCACACAACTCTGTATATATGTTAGTTTTTTATATACTGGTTGAGTTAGTAAGGCTTAATTTCAGATCTCTAAAATCTAGAACTAGAAGTTTGTTTGAAGGTACTAACATACCCACATCGTCCCCCACCAGTATCCTAACAGTACCAGTACCGGGTACGTCCTGTTACAGGTAAGCCAGTCCCAGGCTTCATAGATTATAATTGTAAAACAGTAGAGCTTATACATGCATCCTAGGGTCAAATAGAGTAATCACCATGACAAAAAGAAGAATTAGACTTAAGGACTTCTGTTTCATCAAACATTTGAACTTTGATCATGTTACATAGTACTCAATCAGGACTTTAGGGCCTTTGTATTCTTGTCAGCATATGTCCGATCTTATTCATTACAAAACCTTGTATCATATTATATTCCATAGAATAAGAGTGACAGTATTCCCCTTCCCAAATTTTAGGGGAAACAGAAAGAGAAAACTTACTTTATTGCATCACGGCACATTCTACTGATGTCCTCCTTGACAGAGCTCAACCCATGACCACTGTAATAGCCAGTTTTAATTTTAACCTCAATTTCCGCAACCTATCAACAAACAAAGAATAAGATATAAGAATAACAGAAGGCATCTCCAAAATAATGACTTGAAAAGAATTTATCACTGTACCTTGGGCACAAAAAAGTCAAAGGAGTTCGCCTTCATAATTTCCCTCAGACTTGATGCGAAGAATTCCTCCATCCTCTTATAACCATATTCAGATTTCTTAATGGCCCATCGTCTGGTACGGGCATCCCTAGATAGAATAGAAGAGGACCTTCTTGCATCATATAGCTTTGACCGTTTGTACAAGTTTTGACGGAATAATTGCTTAGACGTGTCTCTCTTATCCACACTATTAAAATAGTCCTTCAGTTCACCAAAATCATCCACAGTACCTAGACTACTGTTTCTGGAAACAGATGAAGTTTGCTCACTGATCCATTTAAGGGTCCTGATTTTATGCGGCTCGTCTGTGTTTTTGTTTGAGCGTGAACTTTGGCTCTTGATCCATTTCACATTGGTAAATTTTGGAATCAGCTCTCCAAACTGGCTGCACCCTCTAATGTCTATTGTCAACAGACAAGGAAATGAAAGAATAATATTCTCGAGCATGTCAGCAGTAATATTGGTGCAACCCGTTAGAATCACAGATCTGATCTTGTCTTTCTCATAACCATTCTGCAAGCAAACAGTCAGATTAGATATGGAAAAAAGTGAAACATTCTAACAATGCTAAAATGCCAAATATAGGGCAAACCTACCATAATGTTCCAAAATATGGAATCAGTGCAAGGACAAAAGGATGACAAATTGACCTGTCTTGAAATTCCCTTGTAAAACCTGAAAGCAGCTCTCCAATGTTTACAAGTCATTGAAGCAAAGACAAGGGATTTCAAATCAGATCTCAAAAAATGAAACACTCGTGCCATCATATGACCATCTAATAAGCCCCAGTTTCCCATATCAGAATCAACAATACTACTTTTTTCTCCACAGAAAGTAGCATCACCACATAGATCCTCGAAAGTGGATTCATCATTCTGAATAGTCACACCACCATCTTCCATTTCACTGTCCTCATCACTATCATCAACCAACATCCGGGATCTTTTGGCAGCATGAGGATCAAATTCTGAAATTTACATACCCCAACACACGCACACACCAAATAATTAATAAAATAAAATAAATCAAGGAATTACTTGAATAAATTTTTGGGGATAGTCCTATACAATGCATAAACCCTACATGCGTGCATGACAAGAAAGCCAGAAAAATTGATCAGGGTGGCAAGTTTGCCAGCCAATGAGCTCAACTTATACATGTAAGTTAATACATAAGGCAAAAGGGTATAAGCTCCAATTTAACTAATCCAAAAAGTTTAAAACCCATATAAGTAAACACTTAATACCTGAAGTGACATAAGAAAATTACAGTAGCATATGTAAGGAGTCCATGTATAGAAGATTCTAACACAAAGCAGACTGGCATGCACACACGATACATGATGCAAAGAACAACAATACTACAAAAAGCTCAGGCAATCATGGATTAAAAATTAACCACCATACCATAAACCATATGCCGCTAGTCAAATATAGCAATAGCTGGTTAAGAATATATATCAGCAAACAGGCTTGAGGTGGTCATGCAAGCAGACAAAAACAAAGACTTTCCTTATAAGGGAAGAAAAAGAGATGAGATAAAGAATTACACACTCAGAGGCAAGAGAAAAGGACAAAGACAAACCATAAAAATGTACCTTGAAATCAAGGTAAAAGGAACACTATGCATGGCAGTGCATTAATATTGCTGGTTGAAATAGAAACCAGGATACTTCAAACAATACAATGACTAACCATTACCTGATTTCTTATATATTTGTTTCTCTAATTCTTGCTTTGGCTGTCTTGCATTGATCCAGGGATCCAAAACCTCATTTATAGCTGCAGCAAACTCCCGGCTCTTATATGACTTCATTACCAATTCATGTAGCTTCCCACGAGTGTAACCAACAAACTGAGGGTGTATCCTATTGAACAAACTAGAAGTTGAGTAAGGTTCACTGAATGAAACACCTTGAGTTTGCGACAATGGTAGTTCAGAACATTCACTGGACATTGAACTGCTTTCCTGGTGGCTCCTGAGACTGACATCAGAAGTTTCTTGAGCAGATGTAACAGGAACCCATAGTTTATCATATTTCCTGAAAATACTGCTGTATTTTTTTATGATTCCTTGATCTACCAAAGCCTGTAGCTCTGAAAATGATGAAGGCCCTCTTTCGCGCCCAGAACCATCAAGATAATACCAGTCACCTAAATGTACCTGCAAGTCATGGACAGTACAGAGACGGGCTTTGGGGATTTTAATAAAGTCCATGCTCCTGCAAGAACCTTGATCATTAACTGCTTTCAACTGAGGATCTTCTTCAGTTGATGCTCTCTTGTTATCACTGGTTGAAGAGACAGGCTGAGTTGACCTCGAGTGATATCTATCCTTGCCTCGGTTTCTATGGTGTGGCTCAGAGACCAATGATCCCTGGTCCTTAACCACACATGCGTTTATCCTAAGAACTGGAAGAATGTTTCCTTTCATTCCTTTGACAAAAGCAGGCTTACCTTGAATTGATCTGCTTGTAGCACTGCAATCAGCCTTCTCATCAGCAAAAAAAGCCCAAAGAGGGAGATCAAGCCTCATGCTGTGAGAAGGATGATACAAGTCATCTTTTCGAGGCCAGCGAGGATCTTCACACCCAGACTTTGGCATTTGACATAATGGAAACCCATCATTTAGGACAAGTTTCTTTCTAAAAAATCTATCTTGAGCATCATCATTTCTCTTCCAATCTCCACCTTTGCATGACCATCGAGCAGAAAACCAGTCACCCGGGACACCAAAGGCAAAGCCATTATCCTTGTCAGAGAGCATACTTAACTGAGAATCAGAATCTCTTGATACTAAATCAGTTCTTGAGTCACAATCTTCACTCAGGCAAGCATCATACCAAGGAAAACCTATGCATACAAGGAGGAAAAAAACTTTTTCCATGAGGCACATACCTTTAGGTACAACATGTCCATTTACTTTTCACAACTCCAGCTGAAGATTTATAATCAATGCACAAATTAAATTGAGCACATAACACAAAGAATGAAATCACAACTTTAATGTCTACATATGATAAAGAAATCCCAAACTGACTAGGTAATAATAAACCTCAAATGTTCAAGTCAAAAGGTTTGATTTTGTTCACCTCATCACTTTGAAAAGTCTAAATAAAGTTAAAAGTTTATGCTGTCACCATTCCAATTGTAAAGCTGCAATGACATACTAAACCAGCTCACATGACTGAGAGGGCATAATGCAAATTTTTTGTATAACTGAGAGAAATAGAAAATTCAAGCAAGCAGAACATAAAGATAATGGAGCCAAAACTGAAATAAGTTGCAAATCACCACACATACTAAAAGTTAAAACTAATCACCAAACTGGTAGGTAAACTATAGGAAGACTATTTTGACTTCAGGTATCAACTCGAAATGCATTGTATAAATACTTATTAGTACTGCAGTGCACACCTATTTGATGATTATTTAAGTTTCAAATTTTTATTAATCTCTCATTTAAGTATCAACAATGCCATGAAAACAGTCAACCTGTCAAGTTTAAAACTTGTAAAATATTGGAAACTACAATAAGAAGCTGCCTTCCATCAATCAAACCAAGCTACTAGTAGAAAACTGCAATAAAACAACCTCAACATTACCAGGTTTCAACTGACAAACTACTCAAAAAAAAAATTGAAATTTCTGCCCAAAACAGACTAACCATTTGAATATAAAACAAAATACAATTCTTCAAGAGTTAAAAGAATGAATAAATAAAAACCCCAGATAAAATAACAAGCACTGCCCAGCTATTACATACCTTCACAAACTCCCAATCCCTCCCATTTTGCATATGTAAAATTCATTTGCAAAGCTTCTGCAAGTCAATGAAATGAACAAATTAGGAAAAATAAGATATGTCAACAAATAGAAAAAAGAAAATTCTAGGATTTTTTTAATCTTTTTTTAGAAAGCAATTCAAAAGAATAACATTGACAGCACAAAATACCTTTTATTGCCTCAAGCTCTGCCCCAGGAGTGACATAATAACCCTCTAATAGAGCTCCAACCCTTTCATCAATGTGTAGATCTTCTGGAGGTTCAGATGCAACCACAATGTTATCAGGGCATACGTTTGGCTGCAGCAAAGGGTCTGGCATTTCCTGATAATTCTCAGGACCAGATTGAAGGATATCACCAGTATCAGCCAAAAGATTACCAGGAGCATCTGGAGGGCTTACCAGCTTAGTTATGGTGTCTGACACAATGGACAGAAAACTCTGAGCTGCCGACGGTGATGCTGCATTTTCAACAGTTAACCACCTGTCACTTTCTAAGTGCTTGATAAAATGATCTGGCATCAGTACCCCTTCATCAACAAAGGCCCTAATTTCACATAATTTAGAAGGTCCATGTTCTACACCACTATAATCAAGGTAAAACCATTTCCCTGATAACGAATCTATCACCACAGGATCATGTGGAGGAGTATCACATATGTCCATATCTTCTTCCATAGAAGGCAGCTCCTCAGGAGGTGGCTCAAAGCGAGAAGATTCTTTGCAGCTTACAGTTGGGCTGCAGGACTGCTGTTCCTTCGCAGGTTCACTGCAGACATTTTTCTCAAGAGACCCATTCCCATGGGTATCATGCATATTTCTTTCTCCTTGAGATTCTGTAACTGAACAATTTGACTCCCTTTGGATGTTCTTATCTTCATGGTCCTTGCAACTTTCTTGTGAGTTATGCTTCTCACTTGATAGGATTTTACAACTTGTTTCTCGACGACTATTTTGCCTAATTCGATCAATTGGAGATCGCTCTACTAAATTTGGAGTCCAATCCCTGCGGCCATTGTATCGGCCTCGACCTTGTGGGGACCGCTCAGCATGAATAGGACTTCTTATTTTTTGGCTCCTATCCCAATTCCTATCATATGGGGATTTCTCTTGACCAGGGGGAGATTTGTCCCGGCCATATGGAGATCTGTCATGGCCATGGGGGGATCTCTCACGGCGCACTGGAGCATGATCTCTATGATCATAATACCTACCTAGTTCACGTGAGGATCGCTCGGAGTGACCAGGGCTTGGTCCATGCCTGTCATAAGCAGGTCTGGTAAACAAAGAAGATTCATGATGTCTAGAATACTTATCCACTGATGTTTTTGAAGAAGAGGAATTTCTATAAGACCTTTCCACAGAGCGACGAGAATAGTGCTCTGAATAAACAGAGCGACTGGTTTCATCAGAAAGCCTTCGACATTTTAAACCAGCATAATCTCCATGCTTGCGCTCACTGCTGTCTGAATCATTACCATGCCGCTTCAACCGGCTTCCAAATGAGTAATCCCGTGCATGGTTCCTACCATTGCTAAGTTCATGTTCGTGTTTTTCCTCATCCACGATCTTTGAACTGATCCTTATATTCTTCTCTTGTCCACTCTCCCACCTAGAAGCACTCTTAGCATGCTGAATCCCACTTCTGCTACATTCTTTCTTTCTAAAAGAATCATCACCTGTATATCTCCCAGAAGGTGGTGTACGTTCACATTCACGTTCACTTTTCCACCCTTTGTCCTTACAAAACTGGTACCTGCGCATTCTACTGTAACCATAATCGTCCTTTCCCTCTCTATGCCATCTATCAGGAATGAATTCTCCCTTCTCTGTGTCATCCTTTATACCTCTCCATGACCCATATTCCCCTTTCTCAGCTTCTCCTTTTCTACTCTTCTCAGGAATTATCTCCCCTTTCTCAACATTCTCTTTTCTCCATTTTCCAGAAACAATCCCTCCCTTCTCCGGCTCCCTTTTTTTCCATTTCTCACTGACAATCTCTCCGTTCTCAATTTCACTTCTCCGGGCCTTGTGTGGCACAAATTCTCCATTTTCCAGGTCACTCCTCGCCCACTTCAAAGTTCCCAATTCACCCTCCTCCACATCTTCTTTTTGCGCGTTCTCCCCATAGATTTCGCCATTCTCAATTTCGTTGTTGCCCTTGGTCACTCTGTCCAATGCCAACTCACTCTTTTCCACTTCTACCTTCTTTGCCGAATCCTCTTTCTTCACCTTCATCTTCTTCTTTCGCTCACTGTCAGCCAACTTAAGCAACTTGGAATTGAACCCATTCCCGTTCTTGCCTCCGCAAAGCGTCTTATCTGCATTTGGCAACCTCTCCATAATATGCTGCAAAGGCATGCATACGACGCCTCCATCGCCCATGGAAATCTCACCTCTTGTCAGAAGCTCGAAACCCTAACTGTCCCCTGTCCCGGGGCTATCGATGCTCATACTGCAAACGCTTCAGTTCTCCTTGATTCTCGCTGCAATTCAAAACCCTAAATTCCACAATAAATTAGAAGCAAACCAAATGTAGGGTTTTGTTGAAACAAGTACATACTAACATATACGAACAAACATGAGACGTTAAGTATTATAGGTTCCCTATTTAACCCCTTTAAAGTCAGCCCATTAAAGTCAACAAAAAAGATTGAAAGCAGAAGAAAAAAAATGAAGAAGAAGACGGGAAAATCACCGCGAAAATTAAAGAGCTGTATAGATAGATCGACGAGAAAATATTCTGAGGTGTGAGTCGAATAACGTAAGAAGAAAGTTAAGCAACCCCGGATCGAGAAGCGCAGAGGAAGCTAAAACTCTAAACAATTATGTGTCACTCCCTTAAAAAGTATTTAGAAAAATCATCTCCCTGGCTCTTCTTCCCTCTGCTATTATATCCTTCTTGTGTTCTTGCCTATGGTCTGAAAGACGAACGAAACCTTCGTATTATTTTTCTTTTCGTCCCTGATTTTGCTTTCCCCCTTTTGTCCTTGTTGTACGTGTGTTTATTAATCGGGTTAGAATACGGAAATACCCCTGGAGATATCTGTACACGTAGACATGGCCGTATCTGGAAGCGGCTGAGAGGAGACAAGTAGAGGGCGTCCAAGGGTCAAAGCTAAGTGGGTTGACTGCTTTAGATGTATACCTGTATAAGGGCAAACCCGTTGACTCAACGGATCCGGACGGGTACTTACAAAACAACTAACGAACTAGGGCATGAGGACTGAGGAGGAGGATTGAGGGGAGAATGATAAAATCCAAAAAAGATTTTTCTCAAAAATAAAACGCAGTAATTAGTAAGTTGTTATTTTCGTAATGCTGTGATTTTTACTATATTAAGTTTTGCCAATCTGGATTCATAACAACGGACTAAAAAATGCAGTTTTTGAGACTGAATGTAGTTTGAAGGGGAACTAACAATAGTTATATTAATTAAAAAATAATTCATCATGGAGAATATATTAATAACTTAATTAATATGTATTAAATTGTGTACAATAAAACATCTATAAATTAATTAATAGTCTTTGGACCATACGAAATTTATTAATTAATTCATAATAATTTATTAATTTATAAATTATATTTATAATTTAATATATTTTTAAATGAAGAAGATATTTACGAATTTAAGATAATAATTAAATATTTAAATTATCGTGATATAATAGATATAAATGAATTTTTGAATTACTTTTGGTAAAAATGATACAAGTTCAAAGATTTCAAGTTTTGAAGAAATTTTTGTTAACATAATTGAAAATCTTACTTAAAACAAAACTAAGAATGATACTTTACCTATGGAGGCTATTACGCATAAAGAAACACTCAAAGTATCAACAACACTTAACAATTCAAGAATTTAACCCCATAATTTTTAGATACAATAAAAAAAAATTAGATATGTGAGATTCAACTAATTTTAAATTTGAATAAAATATGTTCCTCTGAGATATACTTTAATTATAAGTCCCTCTCTTATATTTTAAAAATATATACTTAATTTCACTTAACCTAACATCATTAAGAATATTTTATTATATCATTTTTAAAAAAATAAATTAAGAAATTATAATTATAAAATATATTGACAAATTTATCTTCAAACATTTTTTTTAAGTAATAATACTTGTAAAATAAAAAAATAAAAATTTCTTACCTAATGATATTATTAAATTAGAAAAATAAAAATTTTCAAGTAAATAAATATTTTTTAAAAATTCATATTTTTGTAAAACAAAAAAAAAACTAAATAACGATCTTTTGAAAACAAAAAGAAAAATTTTCAAGTTATAATATTCTTAAAACAAAAAAATATATATATTTAATAACATTATTTTTAAAACATAAAAAAGTAATTTTTTTAAATAATTACATTTTAAAAATAAAAAATAATTTCAATTAATGATATTTTTTTAAAAAATAAATTTTTTCCAATCATGATATTTTTAAAACAAAATAAAATTTAAGTAATAATACTTTTAAAATAAAAAAATCAATTTTTTCAAGTAATTATATATTTAAAACAAATAATGAATTTTTTAAATTATGATAAAATTTAAATAAAAGGACAATTTTTTTCAAGTAACTATATGTTTAAAACAAAAATAATAATTAAAGTAAAATAATAAAAAAATAAAATATTATGGTCATATTATATAAAATAAATGACAATTTAATTATATTAAATAAAAAATTATTAACTAAAAGATAACAATAAATTTTAACATCATTTAAAAAATTAGATTTAGTTGTAACTTATTTTTAATTTATAGACGAGGGATGTGTAAGGTTTCACAATAGATAATGGGTCCATATAATTAAAACATCTCTAAAAAAATATAATATTTTACTCTTTAAATTTAAAAAAAAATAAGCTACAGTAGATTTATATTTAAAAAAAATATCTTAGTCAATTATATTTATAATTTTAACAAACTATTAATTTATTATATAAATTGGACTACATAGTTATATGAGAATTTTTCAACAAAGTATTATATTGTTAATTTATCAAAATTATTTATTTATCCTATTATTCCAATCATAAAAAATTATTATATAATAGATGTAATTAATTTATAGAAGTTTTATTGTATTTATTTATTTATTATTCATTTTTTAATTCTTATTTAAAATTAAAATCATAAAAGTTATAATACTTTAAATAATTCTTATTAATTATAATTTTTTTATTTTTTTAAATTTTAAATTTTCAAATAACCATCTAATTTTTTGGATGAAATATAAAACTCATTCAAAAATAAAGCCTAATACAATAATTGTAAAAATTTCAAATTTAACAATAACAAATAAATATTTAATAATTTTTTTATCAAACTAAATAGTGAATACAATCTTTATTGATCTTATAAATTATAGAATAAAAAATCTTTACTATTATTATCGATATACAACAAGATAATCATATATGTCAAGTATGAAATCAATCAATTTTTATAATAATATAAGCTCCTTGGACCATGAGTTACAAATTTCAACTAAATTGATGGAATTAAAAATCTTTTTAATCTATCTAAAAGGAAAAATCAAAAGATAAAAAATCTATGAGATTTAACAAGAAAATAATATTGAGAAACTGCCATAAAATATTACTTAAATGATATATTTAAAGAATTTATTATATAAATAATAATATAGATAATTCTTTTTTGTGGTAAGTTCTCATGCCTCAAATGTTTACAATTTGATGCTCAAGTAAAATTAATCTTCAAGATCTTCATTTCGTTTATATATTTTCAAGCTTGTTTTCTCAACAAATACCTTATGCCATCCCCAATATTTCTGTGATTGGCTTATAAGGATTTGGATATGATGTTAGGCGATATGATGATTATAAGAAACTTTTCATGTCAAATTATGAGTTTTGAAGTAATAAATTAGTTGCCATGTTATGAATGGCATTGCTATAAGCACTCAATTAATCTAACATAAAACATAGATTATTATAACTTTAAGATAAAAAACATCATAATTAATAAATACTTATCAATAAAATATCATTAACAAATTAAATAGAAAATCAAAATAATTTTACTTTTAGCATGAAAGTTAAAATGTTGAAACAAATTTAAAAGAAAAAAATCGCAACTTTTTGGACATTAAAAATCAATTAATATAATAAATTAAAAAAACAATTGATTTTTTTAAATCTTAACAAAAATAGTATATTTTATAAATTTTAATATTCTTTTTCAATACTGGTGGTTTTACCTTTTTGGAATAGGGGGACCTTCTCAAGTACCATAAGCGTTAAGACGACGTGCGAAGCAGATATGTTGACCATGAATGCAGGGACATGCAATGTTATTATATGAGTTAGGAGGGTTTTATTTCATTTAACAAATTACAGTTCCGCATTTTAGAACGAAATACGGGGTAGGGATATTTTCGTAAAGTGTCAGATAGTTTTGGCGCTCAACTGACTAGAGATGTTTGGAAGAGTGGGAAAACAGGACTGACACATGTTGAGCTGGGCCAATTAGTTTTCCAAGGCCCAAATATTTGGAATTTGCAAATGGAAAATGAGAAATTCTATTGAAAAAATAATTATTATAAATAAATATAGGTTTAAATATAGTTTTAATTATTTTAATATTTATAAGTTTTAATTTGATTTTTTAATTTTAATTTAGATAATATTATATTATATATTTTGAAAAGTTTTAGTTAAATTTTTTTGTCATACCATTGTCATATATAAACAAAAAATAATAATTAATATATATAAATTTATTATTATTTTCTTAAAATGATAATTTAATAAATTATGAAGTCAAATCACGTTAAAAATAATAAAAAATGAGAGGAGGATGATATCGTACATTTAATGTGAATTTATTTTATTTTTTATTAAATAATTATTTTATATAAATAATAATATAATCACATATGTTATGAAGTGCAAGATCATTGTTTTATGAATAAAAATATAATATAGAAACTTAGTTAAAAGAATTTTAAATATAAAAATATTAAATTGTTTAAATTAAAAAATAGAGACTAAATTAAAATTTTTATAATATTAAATGACAAATTATTTATTTAAGCCATAAATATATAAGCAAAGATAGATCATAGTAAGTCCTATTAAAAGATTTTCTGATATACTCATATATAGTTAGTTTTCATATACCAAAGAGATTGAATATTGATAGAAAAAAAATTATGTTCCTAAAGTTACCATACTTTAAAATGATATATGTTGTTTTCTTTTCTCTCTAAAAGATGAGATTTTAAGAAATACTTTAATTAAATTAACTCTAAAAAACATTATTATAAGATCACTTAGTAAAACTAAAGAAAGAATTTTAATAGTTATAATAAAGTAAAAGTGAAAGACATTTATGTGGAAAACAAAATGGGAAAGTTATAATTTTTAAGAAGGTTTCTCCATCATCTGGTAAATATAAAAATTTTGTGGGTAGATTCAATTTACAAAAAAAAGTTTAGACTAAATCAATCATAAATAAATATGCATATTAGAGATAGTAGATATATCAAGAATTATTTATGATATTTATATTTATTTAGTTATTTATGATTAACTTGATCTAAAAAGTTTTTATAAATCAAGTTTACTTAAAAAAATTCTAAGTAAATATGTCAATTTATCATTTAACAATAATAATTTTAATAAAATATTTGTTTTAAATTATTGTTAAAAAATTAAAAATGCCATGAATTAAATATATTTAAAATAAAATACAAGAAACTAAAATTGTTTAGCCCAAACATTCAGGAAAGAAATGTTAAAAGGTCAAGAAAAAGATAAGCCAAAATGCAATTTCGGATTGAAAAAAAAGGCTAAAATGTAATGTACCTTTGAAGGTTCATCTCAAATTTTGTAGATACCATGGTTTTGCGACCACGGGTGCAGTCCATGATATTGACGAGAATTGAGAAACCTTCAACTGTGGCCTCTATGTTGGCCAGGATACTAGATGTTGGTGAATGGATAAGTATCTTCTAATGTTAATGTTTATGGGAAATATTGTTGGGAGTGTAGAGGATTTTAAAAGAATTTGTTTTATATTGTTTGGAATAGTATTTTTTTAAGGGCTTATATATTAACTTGTGTGTTTAGGCCTATGAACAATAAAGTAGATGATGGGCTCACACGTATAAAAATGGGCTTTAGTATTCGATTTCAATGCAAAATGATATGTTTGTCCTCCCTGGCATGATAAAATTGAGCAGTCCATCATTTTATTTTTTTGTATCCGAAAAAATTAATTTATCAACTCACATTTTCTATTTTATATGAAAATGATGGTTTTTGACTCATTCAAAATTAACTCTCTTCAGTTCCGTTTTCTGCAGATAATTTCATACTTATCTTTTAGATAATTTTATTATCCTTAATCATCAATTATTTCCATGATCCTCTGATAGTTTCTTTAATATTAATATTATTATTAACATTAATTATCTTCTTAATATAATTTGGTTGGTTATCAGAACTCAATCTATCTTTTTGCTTTTTGGACTTCTCTGGGTTATATCTATTTTTTCTTATTCTTGCTGTTATGGTGCCTGGTCTTAAACAAACCAGACGAACTTGTTTAATCTTGGGGAGCTTTCACCATTATTGTGAAATAATTCTTAAGGACATCGTGCATTCACTTGATTCAGGCTATATTTTGTAATCATTTTTACAACAAATATAACGTAGTCAATTAAATTAGAGAAAAAAATAGAGTATTTGAGAAAAAAGAAAATATTATCTTCATGTCAAGTATGGAAACAAAATTTTACATTATTTTAAATAATATCTCATATTATTTAAAAATTGTGAAATGTTTACATTAATTTTTAGCTTGATTAATTTATATAATTTTTTTACAATAAACATAACTTTAAATATTACAAAATCTTATATATTCAAAATAAAGTGTAAGATATGCACATCAAATTGCTCCCAATTGTGTAACTTACACAGAAGGCTGTAAAGATTAAGAACATTTTCAGTGTTATCATAATAGTGAAAAATTAAATAATATTAGTATAAATATTTTGACATATTTTTTTTAATTTTAAGAATTAATTTAAAAATAAATTATATAATAAAATATAAATAACAATAATACTGTATAATAATAAAAATATTTCCATAAAGCTTCATGCCTCTGAGCCTAAAGTGGTCTATATTTGTTCATATTGTTTAAATAAAAATTTCAACACCAAATTTACACACTCCTGAACCAAATACAAGAAGAAGAAAAAAAAAACACATTGGTATATATTTTCAGTATCTAAATTCTTTGTGTGCTATTAATTCATCCAAGATACAATATACAATAACAAGATTCATGGTATGAATAGTGAAAGAACATTGAGAACTAAATTAAGCTCAAAACATGTACATGTACGAGAACGAGAATGGTGAAACAAATAGTTTCGCCTTCGAATTTCTCCTGAAAAAAAATGAAAAGGTAAACCCTAAGCACCAACAAATATATATTAATGACAATTCAAAAATCAGAACAAGATTGGTTGCAATTTGCGAAGAACTCACTCGTAGTGGTCGTGGCCTTTGGAAAACCAGCTAATAATGGCCGTTGATCTGCTTTTACCGGACGACTTCTTGTCGGATTTCGTATCAACGTTGTTGTCGTGATCCTCAAACACTCTATCCTCCATGATCGCCGACAGAGCTGGACGCCATTGGGGGTAACGTCGACGGACTCTGTTGCGCTTTATGCTGTAAAGATCACCGGAAGTGTGGATCGGAACGCGGTGGCTATCATCCGTCAACGGCGCAGGAGCGCGGAGAGGACGGTAACAGGATCCTAATTTGGAAAAGAACCTGATCATTACGAAATATTACTGTGCATACCGGGTTCCTCTTCTTTCAGGGATTTATCTCGTTAGCGAAGCGTTCAGACTTCAGATTCACAGGAATTGGCGTTACCCTTTATTTATAAGAGAGTTCAGCTTTTCCGTTTTCCTAGTGTGTTATCAAACTGTGTTTAGGCAAGCAGTTTTTTTTTACCTTATCCCTTCAAGATAGGATATATTGATTTATCAGTGAATTTCATATAAAGAATAACAACATCTCTTTTTAATTTGAGTGACATGTTTTTAATTAAAAAATTAATTAATAATATTAGTGGCTTGATATTCATTTTTTTAAAATTTTTTAAATGTATTTTATTACTCCTTAAAATTAGGAAGTATATAGTTAGTGTAGTTAGTTTATTTAGTTTTTCTTAAAAATTATTTCCTTCAAAATAGGAAATATAGTTAGTTTAATTTTTTTACGAGGTGATTATTTACGTAGTAGTTGTTGCCATATATCAAGATACAAAAACTTTTTAAACACATATCAATCACATGTAATTGTTTTTTAGTGGGCCATTGTTATTAAAATATATCAAAACTATTTAATACTATATATTAACTAATTTAACAAAAAATTTAAAAAACTAATTTAAATAAAAATATTAAAATTTCTATTTTATTTTAGTTTATTTAAATATCATAATATTTAAACAATATCTCAATGTCCATAAGAAATAATATTACATGTTTTTTACATGAAAGCACCATTTTTAAATTATTTTAAATATAAAATTTGTGACTTTATCTTTTTTATCAAGTACTTTAATAACGCAAATTGTGATTTATTTGTATGAAAAATTAAAATAGAAGGTATTAATTTATAATTTATCCTATTTAAAAGAAGTATTTATGACTTGTTAAATTTTTCATAGAAATGTAATTTATTCTTATAAGTTATAATTTCTCTTAAAATAAGTTCACTATACCTCAGTCCCTTGGTTGCCTAAAAAATACAAATATATACAAATTAAGATTTTTTTTTGTTTTTATAATTAAACATATGGAATAATGTGCCAGAGAGGGGTTGATTAATATTTAGGTGAAATTACATTATACATTAAGGGCCCTTTTGTCACATGCTTTTTTTTTCAGAAAAGAAAAAAAGTATTTTTGTTCAAAGCAGTTTACCAACTATTTTATTTTTAAAGTGTTTTTTGACAAAAAATTAAAATAAAAAGCAACTATGTTTAAAAACAATATTTTATTATTTCTAACTAAAAACTATTTTAAGTAAATGATAGAGAAATTTTTATGAATAATATTATATAGATAAATATAACACTAAAAATAAGTAAATTAAATTAGTTATAAATAAGTATCTAAATATGTTAGACATTGTTTTATAAAATTCATTTTTAGCATAGTTATATATTTATTTACAAATTTTTGAAGAAACTAAGCAAAAATTATTGAGGGACGGACAATAAATTTTGGCAGTGGCAGGTTCGGGTCCCCCTAGCTTGTTATTGTGAAATGTGAATAATGCATGAATGGACTGTTCACAAATTACAACTTGACAATAAAACTGATCCCCAAAAGGCTGCCCCAACCACTCAAATATCCTCATGGCTCTATAAAAATGACATGAGATTGACATTCTTATTGTTTGTGGCTGTATCTGATTAAGCAGTGGTATATATATAGTCTATCCAATTTTTTTATTTATTTATCTTTGATTTTTTGATTAATTTTATAATTTTTTGAATTGT
>JASKGM010000009.1:5127416-5138810 GCA_034509205.1 Ceratonia siliqua
AGAGGCAGAACGTGCAACGTTCCTT
Organism: Ceratonia siliqua; assembly: GCA_034509205.1. Classification (NCBI taxonomy): domain Eukaryota; kingdom Viridiplantae; phylum Streptophyta; class Magnoliopsida; order Fabales; family Fabaceae; genus Ceratonia; species Ceratonia siliqua. Next base: position 5,127,442 of record JASKGM010000009.1, read on the forward strand.
GGCTGTCGCAGGAGGCACGCTCACGGGTGGTTGGGATGGAGGGACTCGCCGGACTGGAACTGGGTTGGTCACCGACGACTGGGCGAGCTGGCCGGAGGTGGAGGCGAGACGGGAGAGAAAGCAAGCGAGGGAGGAGTTTCTCACAGGCTTCATCGGGGGAGAGGGGGAGAAAGTTTTCAATCTGGGTAGGGGGAAACTGTACAGGGATTAAAAAAAAATAATTAAAATTTTTTTTTTAATATCAGGAGGTATTACAAATTTTTTACAGAGTGATGTTAGAATTTTTTTATTGTGGGCTGCTACTAATTAGAGGTTTTATGTTTTTACAAAACTGATTGATTATGGATCCATTAGGAAGTGGTTAAAGTTCATGTTGTGATCACTGTTGTTTCTAAACTTGAAATGCCTTTGTGGTATTGATGTGTTTGGTGGCTTAATGTAGGCCTAATCTATAGGCCTATAATGGGACGGCCTATTAGGATTATTTTACTTTTATAAAAGGCTAGATCCCCTTTCCACTCCTAATCTAACAAGGGAGATTACTTATCTCTAATGTTTGGCTTAACCCATTAATGATCGCTTTTCTATCTAGAGTTGGAGAGGAATAACTTGTTTGTATGGATTGTTTTGAATCAGTAAGCATGTTGAAGATATGTATACTCATAAATTAATTCTATAAATGGTGTTCTAAATTCATACAAGATATCAAATTTTCTTACATGTGGTATCATATCTTACTCGTATGGATTTAGGATCCCAATTATGTTAAATCATAATTATGAGTTTATGTCTGAATTATTGAGACTCTGATTTTCTTGTCTTAATCCTTCCATTTTTATTCAATTGATATATACTTTTGTTTTGATTGTACTCTTGTGGTGGATATTTGGCTATAATTGCACCCAAAAAAAAAACTTGGAAGTATTTTAGAACCCTAACTATCTTATTTCAGCTGCGATTTTTTCAACAGATTTAATGTGAATTTGTATCTTAAATTCATTGTTTTTATAGGGATTAATTTTTTATTTGCTTCAAGACTCATTTTTAGACTAAATCACATTCAAAAACACTTGAAAAGACGTTGCTGAGTGCTTGGTTTCGAGCTTTCATGGACTTGGGTCAATAGTTTCCCTTCTCTTATTGCCACTAAGGTTGCAAGACTTGATGAAACTACAATTTTTTTGTGCCAAAGGAGTCAAAATTTTCTATTGACCAGCTAGCTTGAGACCCAAGTTATGCCCTGCTCCTAATTGAATTAGCAAAGGTAGTCAAAATAATAATTGTAGTTCTATTTTAAAGCATCAAGAATCGCATCAATTACATTTTTATAGGGGATTTTATACCCAAATTACCGAAGCTTGTCAAGGAAATAGTTTCCTTATATAGTCTCAACGTCCGACTTGATGTTGACATCCATAATGTTTGAATTTGCATTTATCCATGAAATATGAAATTATGGAACTTTGGATTATCTTTCCATAGCCATAAAGATCACGTTATTTAGACTTTTAGAGAAAGCGTTATGCCCTAATTACCTAGACTGGTCTGGACAGTATAAAACTTTTCAAAAATATCAATTTGAAAGATTTCCTATTGAACCTATGACTTTTCCCTCAACATGAGCTTTTCTCCTCTACATGAGCTTTTCTGAACATGAAAAGCTATTCAAGAACCCATTTTTTACAGCTTGGTTTAAAGTTTTATGGTTGATTAGAGAACTTTTTTTATATGAAAAGTTGTTTTTTGATATACTTTTTGTGGAGTTTTTACTTTGTATCTAACTTTTAAGAAGATCTACAATTTTATCTTGATAAAAATGGCTCAAAAAGGCATTTTGGGAGCTCAAATTGAGCTCCCATGGCTGGTGGGTCGACTCACCCATTAAATGGAGAAGAGAGCCACTCCATGCGCCATACAGAAAAGGAAATCAATTGAGAGAGAATCCAAGCTAAAAGTGGGAAACAATATAGATGTAAAAGGAGTCAAATTAGTATTGAAAAACTTTTCTGAACTTACTTTAGAAAATGTTTTCTTTGTACCATCTTTTAAGAGGAACTTAATTTCTATTTTTGCATTGGATAAATTTGGATATCATTTTGTTTTTGGAAATGGAAAAATGAATTTGATGTTAGAATCCTCTTCTATTGGTTGTGCTATCTTGGATGATGGTTTATTTAAACTTTGTTTGAATACAAATAGACAATATTCCTCTTTGCTTTTTGAATCTTATGGGTCAAAGAGATATATAATTAAAGATAGGTCTTTTAAGTTATGGCATAAGAGATTAAGGCACATTTCTAAGGAAATTGTAGAGAGGTTAATTAAAGATAGCATTCTCTATTCCTTGACTTTTGATATCATGGACACATGTGTAGATTGCATTAGGGGAAAATTAACCAAGTCTATAAAGGAAGGTCAACACACAGCTCTGACCTTTGGGAAATTGTCCATATTGATATAAGTGGGCCTTACTGTCCTGCAATATATGGTGAGAAATATTTCATCACATTTATTAATGACTTTTCTCGATATGGATATCTTTATTTAATAAAAGAAAAATCTGATGCCCTTGAAAAGTTTAAAATTTTCAAACCTGAAGTTGAAAAATAGTTGGAAAAAGCCATAAAAATTGTGAGATTTGACCGAGGTGGTGAATACTATGGCAAACATGGTGTGTCTGGAAAATACATGGGACTGTTTACCGAGTATCTTCAAGAATGTGAGATTGTTCCCCAATATACCATGCCTGGTAGTCCTGAACAAAATGGTGTAGCTGAAAGACGAAATCGTATGCTTATGGTTATGATGAAGAGTATGATTAGTGGAACCAACCTACTAGAATACCTTTGGGGAGAAGCCATTAAAATGATATTGTATATCCTAAACCGAGTTCCTAGTAAATCAGAGCCCAAAACATCTTTTGAGTTATGGACTGGTAGGAAACCTAGCCTAAATCATTTTAGAGTTTAGGGATATGCAGCAGAAGTAAGGATTTATAATCCTTTAGAGAAAAAGACTGATCCCAGATTTGTTAGATGTTGTTTCATTGAGTATCTAGACCATGCAAAGGGATACAAATTCTATCGTCCTGAGAGATATACTAAAATTGTTGAATCTTTGACTGTGAAATTCCTTGAATTTGATACTGTTAAAGTCGAATCCAAAAAGGTAATTGTTGAGATTATGATAAAGGAGTAGTTTTGCCTTACCCTACTCTTGTAAACTCGAGAACCTAATCTAATAGGGATGTAAATGGAGATAATCCTGTCATTACTGAGCCTTCTGTTGATAACCTTCCAGTTATAGACACTGTTGAAAATCATCAACCAGTCAATCCATAGATGTGATTCCATTTAGAAGACCTGAGAGGTAGAGAAAACCTATCATTCCTGGCTTTTATGCAACCAAATTCCTTGGGAAATATGATTTTAACATAGGGGATGTTGTTGATCCCAAAACTTTTCATGAGGCTATAACCTGTATTAAATAAGATATTTGGAGAAGTGCCATGAAGGAAGAAATGACTTCAATGACTGAGAATGAAGTATGGGAACTTATGAAATTGCCTAATAATTGTAGACCCATTAGATGTAAGTGGGTTTATAAGACTAAAGAGATTCCAAGGGAAGAATTGAAAGGTTTAAAGCAAGATTAGTGGTAAAAGGTTTCACTCAGAAGGAAGGCATATATTATACTGAAACCTTTTCTCTAATCTCCTCCAAAGACTATTTTAGAATTATTATGGCATTAGTAGCTCATTTTGATTTGGAACTACATCAAATGGATGTTAAAATGTTATGAATGGTACTCTAAATGATGAGGTTTTTATGAAACAACCTAAGGGTTTTGAGGAAAGTGGAAATGAGCATCTAGTGTGTAGACTGAAAAGGTCAATTTATGGCTTGAAGTAGGCATCTCGCTAATGGTACCTGAAATTTGATGAAGTTATGACTTCTCTTGGTTTTACAGAAAACAAAGTTGATCAATGTGTATATCTCAAGGTCAGTGGGAGCAAATTTATTTTTCTTATTCTTTATGCTGTTGATATTCTTCTTGCTATAAATGACTTAACCCTACTATTTAATACCAAGCAAATGTTGTCCAGAAACTTTGATATCAAATATCTTAGGGAAGCATAATTTGTTTTAGGAATTCAAATCAGTAGAGATAGAACTCGTAATTTACTGGGTTTATTTTAGAGGTCTTATATTGATAGAATTATGGAGAGATTCAACATGAAGGACTGTAGGCCTGGAGATGTACCAACTATCAAAGGAGACAAGTTTTGTAATAGTCAATGTCCTTAAAATGAAGTTAAGAAGGAGTCAATGAAATATGTCCTTTATTCAAGCGTTGTAAGGAGTTTGATGTATGCACAGGTTTGCATAAGATCGGACTTAGGCTTTCTTACTAGTATTCTTGGTCGTTACTTATTAAACCTATGGAAGGATCATTAGGTTGTGGCCAAGATAGTGATGAGATATCTACAGAGAATAAAAGATTACATGCTTGTGTATAGAAGGGTTGATAACTTGGAAGTAACAAGCTATACGGATTCAGATTTTTCTGGGTGTCCTGATAATCTCAAATCAACTTCAGGTTATGTTTTCATGATGGCAAGCGGTGCCATATTATGGAAGAGTGTTAAACAGACCATATCATCATTTTTTACCATGCAAGCTAAATTTGTTGCATGTTATGGAGCAACTTCTCAGGCCATGTGGCTGAGAAACTTTTTTTCAAGGCTCCAAGTTGTTAACTCTATTGAAAAACCACTACAGATATTTTGTAATAATAGTGCAGCTGTGAAATTTTCTACGAATAACAATATTTTCAATGGATCTAAATACATAGAGTTGAAATATTTGGCTGTTAGAGACCATGTGAAAAATGGAGTCATTACCATCGAGCATATTTGTATCAATTCAATGCTTGCTGATCCGTTAACCAAATGACTCAAACCTATAGTTTTTAAGGCACATGTTGAAAATATGAGTATGTTGAGTACTTTTGTTTTGCTTAGATAATGGGAGTCTGGTACTTCTTTATCATTGTATTTATTTTACAAACATTATTGTAATATGTTTGGATTTATTGTAGGATGCTTTAATCCATATTTATTCATACACCTACTTGTTTTATTGGGTGGCTATGCTGATGATTAATGCATTTGTCGTTGTTATATGGAAAGCATACATAATTGTAAATGGTATACCTTATGGTAGTTGTAAAGGCTACACTTATGGTGGTGCCAAGGTATGATGTTCATCTTGGCATAATATTAACCGATTGAGTCTCACGGGTGACACCTTTTTGGACCCTTGAGACTACATAATGACTATCAGGTATGGTTTTTTTGTTTAGCTCATGAAGAGCATATTATTGAAAGAAACAGTGGTGGACCTTTTTTTTTTTTTTTTTGATTATGGCATGGTGAAATTAAATGTTGGTGCTATTTCATGATACCGAGTTTATTTGGTTTATGAGGTTGATGATACTTGTAACCATGGATGATTTTGTTTTGATTAAATATGATATTATTGCTATGATTTAGTATCCTTGGTCTCATGATACAAAGTTGTATGAAAGGTGTTGTCCCTAGATCGACAGTTTCATAATTGTGGCCACATTGTATACTTAGTTCTCAACCTTGAATCAGAAGAGAGATTTCAAGAAATGGCAGATCTATTCACTCTATCAATAACCGAGCCGGATCTGGTGTATCATAAGGGATTTGCCTTTTCTATTGATTCCTCCGGATTGGATCAAAAACAATTCTTGAATGAGGTATTCAACTCCAGGGATGAATCGAAAAAGAAATCTTTATTGGTTCTACCTCCTATTTTTTATGAAGAGAATGAATCTTTTTATCGAAGGATCAGTCGTTTGTGAAACTTTTTGTTTAATAAATAATGCAATTAGTGTTGCCTAAGTGGGAGAATGTTAGAATTATTTTTTAATATGAGCTGCCAATAATTATATATTTAAATGATTTATAAAACTGGTTGTTATGGATCTAGGGAGATGGTATTAATACACCTTATTATTAAATATGATTGATTTTATTGTATAAACTCAAAATATTGATAGCTCATGATGGAATGGCTTATCAAGATTGTTTATTAGGTTTTTTAGTCTTTCTCCTTCTCTTATATAAGTGAGCAACTTTAGAAGAAAGGCACCTATTTTCAGCTTTCCATTAGCCTTGCGAGATGGGAGAAAAGACCGTCCCAAATCTGAACTTCAGTTCTTCCAAGATCTTCAATATGTCAAAGATAGGTATGATAATTCTCCATATATGTTGCAATCTAGTGTTCTAAGTCTATGCAAGACTCTTGTGTATTATAATCTTACAAATTTCTCAAATTCTAACACCATTTTAAGAGCCACAAAAATATCTAAAATCAAAACCTAGAGCTCCCATGATAGAAAAAGAAATTGAAGATCCCCAAAGAGAACATAAATCATAGATTTAACACAATTTCAAGCAAGTTCAGAACCCCAACTTAGAAACTCGGGATTTCAGAACTAGAAAACACTACTTATTACAAATTTTAGGACCCTTCAAATAGAATTCAGTCTGCTATATACCCTCTTAGTTTCCTCGGGATTCCAACAGCTCACAAACAACTTCCACCGGATGAAAACTTATTTTGCTGTGTTCTCTTGCTGATAGCTAATGAAGCTCTTGGTTGTTTGAAGTCTTTCCCAGCAGAAGAAATTGGAGAAGGAGCTCTCGGTTTCTCTCTCTATGTTGGTTTCTAGCAGAATGAATCTAGCATGAAGCTCTCGGCTGGTGTGTATTTCATGCCTCCTTTCCAGATTTTTCCCCCGAGGATGGCTCCATAATTTTCTAGATCCTATATTCTAATATTCCTTCTCTGTTTTTCTTTTCCCACAAGAGTATTCTAGATTTTTCTTCCTTTATGTTTGTTGCTAGTTTTTCCCCTAGCACTTCTTCCTTTTGGAAGTTCAAAGATATTTGGATAAATTTGAAGTAAAATATCTAGCCTTCTATCAATGAGTCAGCTAGCCATATGCTCCAAGAAGTGTCTAAAGTCCATAGAAGGGCAATGACCAAATTGCCCTCATTTTGTGCCCTGTCCCCAAGGACAAAATCATCCTTTTGTATATAAAATTTTGTTTTTACATAATTTCTTCCCAAGAGAATTTATAGAAGCAGAAATAAGGTCAAGGTTCATTATTGTACTCAGGTATTTATAAATTAGTGAATTTCTTAAAGTACCATATTCTGCCATAGACTGAGACATTACAAATTTCCCCCTCTTTAAAAGAATTTGACTTCGAATTCAAGAAATATATGCAGGGGAACAGTGCATTTACATAAGACCCCACAATCAATTTTGAAACACATAATCTTATAATGAAAAGAAATGTGGCTTGGAAATATTAGAAACTATTGTGTAAAAAATAATCTAAATTTATGAGATGATTGAACTCATAAATGGCCACCAAGGGGGTGCTATTTGGCTCTATTCTGTTCACTTATATGAAGGAGGCTATTTCATTCCAGACTTGCACTCCACAAAATATATATCCAGTGGGTAGCACAATATTAAAGATCACCTACAGCTTAGAGAAATACAAAGGCTGGAGAAAATTAAAGTTAATTTCACACTCTGTAGTATGCTAAATTCACCATTCATACCATTGACTTAATGAAATCATTCAAAAGGAAAAGATAATTTTGGTCTTATTGCTGTAGCTACTATTCACAACCTTTACACTCTAAAGCTATTCTATAGTCTTATGACCCTGAACCATTGCACACGAAGAATTTAATCAGAATATTTACTGTCTGTATTTTACTTATTTTTTTGGAAAAGAATTTTATGCCCTATCTTATTCATGCATTTGAAGTGTGTATTCCAGTCCTCATGGTGATTCGAGAGCATTAATAATCCATTAGAAGGTAATATGTGTTAAAGTGTCTCAACTCTTAAACCAATATTCTTAGAATCCATGATAGACCAACGAACACTTTGAGGAGGTACTGCAAAATGAGTACTACAACTTCCATGACTAGAATCTTGGAAGATCATACCCATGACCTCAACTAACAAAGTTTTTCTGCTCTAACAGCATTTTTCTCTGCTAAGATGGGAATTATTTTCCAGGCTATTCACTAACTGGTTTCTGCAGCACTGTTTCCTTAGCACCTTTTACTAAAGTCAACAAAGGACCACTTAATATTGGTGAATGGAGCCGAAAAAGCCTCTTTCATCCCTGCGCCTTAGAATTATTTCTACATGAAGACGAAAGAACGCAGCTTGTAAGGTTTCAAAAGTCTATAGCACATTCATACGACTATACAGGTAAGGTTTGCTGTTGGCAATCAACACATGGCTGATTGTGTTGAACTAGTAGTAATAGTTTATTGGACTCTACTGGTTGAACATATATATTATCATTTTGATTTTTTTTCCAATTGAAATTATTATTTAATGACCAAAGATCTAAATGCAAAAAGCTACGAGTTTTAATCTGACAGGGGTTCCATTACAATTTGTAATGTAATAACATTTGACTAGCAATGGATTTACACTTTAGACAGGTAATTCTTTGTACCACCCAATTGTTCATTTAATGTTCTCCAACCATGAAATAGCAATTAACTTATAACAGTAAGTAAAGCCAACAGAATGCACAATCAGATATATTATCATGGAAAATTACATGTATGAGCTCAAAATGAAACTCCACATTCTAGTAATCTACATTAAGTTTCAACATTGATCTAACCACTATTTTTCTAAAGCAATATTCATTGAAATCAAGCCTTACCATCAATATTTGCTCTAACCAATTGTAAGGTATGATAATTTGGTCACACATCTAGAAGGCTCTCATGACTCACACATCTCATCATTTCGGAATAAACTGACCATATCATTGATCAAGCTGTATAGACATCTTAAGAGGCTAGCCTAAACACAAATTAAGAAATCCAATTGACAAAGAGGTTTTCACTACAAAAATTGGTACTTAAAAAAGATAATAACAAAGAAAATGAAATAAAACAAAACTAACTATAAATACACTAAGAAAAACCAAGATGATTCAACTTAAAATATGACTAAACCTAAAAGAATTAATGAGCTTAACATTACAAGCATGAATCTTTCTTTCCATCCGAACACAAATTATCAGCAACTCAAGGTCAGAAGCTATCAAAGTACGTCAGACACGCCACTGCCCCTTGTAACAGGCAAGTAAGCCACTCTTAGATTGACACAGAAAAGTGTCCCAGCACTGAGACACATAACCATATGGAAGACTGCAGAAAGAGGCCCACATCAAGGAACAACTTCTCCAAGAGGATCACCATACTACACAACATCAGTGATGATGAAATACTTCTAAGATTGTTCACTGTAATGAACATAAATACACAGAAGAATCTCATTCATTTTTATATCTTTCTAAGATCATTCCTACCCATCTTTACCACCTCTCAACCTTCACAAATAAATTCTCTATTCTACAAAACACCATACTCATGGGCTAGACAAGACAATGAATAAAAACAGTGGCAAACCAAGAAAGAAGGATGGGACATGAGTTAGCGACCCACACAAACAAGGGAAATTTGAATTTCAATTCATATAGTATCCAATCAAAAAGCTTTAATCACAAATCCTTAAATTCCTCCATCATGACAGCAAGTATAAACCATCTAAAACATGATACCCAAGAAAAATAATTTTTTTCTACATCTATAACCCTCATCTTACATGACCATGATCCTAAAACACTTTTGCCACAAGTTGCTAAATTGCCTCAGCTGTAGAAAGTAGTAACCACTATAGTAGTGCTCAAATCATGGGAATTTCCTACCTCACCCCTACCTAAACAAATGACTGGAAATATTATATAGAACATGGAAGGCCGGACTTCCTCCATAGATTAGAAATAATAACAAGCTAGAAGATGATGGTAGCTTCAGCCATTACATAAATATAGTAACATGATAATAAAAAATTGAAGCAGACATAAGAGCTCTACCCTTGTTAGAAGGCATAACATACAAGGTGTACTATATTTTAAACCATACTTCCTTCCCTAATAATAAAATTAACTCCAGCATCATTAATCATTACAATGAAGAGAATACCTAGCTCCAAAACATACACGACAAAGAACAACGAATGAGCAAGAAGCCTATGGTAAGCTTCCTCAAAACCTTTTCCTCATAAACAACATTAACTAAACACAGTCAAATCATTAAACATTATAGTTAAATTTTCTTAACATAATAGATTTGAGAAAAAGGATGACTAATTTTTATGTTGTCTCATAAATAGAGGTGATCATGGCATAAGTATATCCATGAATATACCTGACCCACTCTATTAAGTTTAATACCCCATGTCCAATTTCACAATATTATAAGCCTATTCTAACAAGTAGGCTCAAGCCTATTATAATAAAATTTGTCCAGGCTTGCCTAGACAGTATCCAAGGTCCATTACATGAATTGGACCAGGGATCCCCATGCACCTACTGCTAGTGTGCCATGTGTCTACAGTCATTGCAAGAAGCAAATTTCTTTTGTGGCCATGTGTGTTAATAATTTATTCTATAATAATAAATTAATGAAAATTATTAAATAATTCCACATATTATTTTTTATATATATAATAATTAAACATTAAACTTGAACGTCATTGCAAGAAGAAAATTTCATTTACACCCATGTGTGAGTGTTAATAATTTATTATATAATAATAAATTAATAAAAATTAATAAATAATTTCACATATTATTTTTTATATGTAATAATTAAACATTAAAGTTGAAAGTCATTGCAAGAAGCAAATTTCTTTCATACCCATGTTTCATTGTTAATAATTTATTATATAATAATAAATTAATGAAAATTATTAAATAATTCCACATATTATTTTTTATATATATAATAATTAAACATTAAACTCAAACACAAGAATGTTAACTATGCCAGTTAGCTACTGGGTATTGTTAGTCTATATATAATAAATGTGACAAAGACATGAGTAGTAAAGCATGTGTTAATGTAAGGGAAGAAGTAAAAAATCTACGGTACTACAATAGTATTGGTATGTTTGGATCGCGTCACATGGTATTATTTATCAAAAAGCGCAAAAAAATATCACGTGGTATAATCCGATCGACGATAGTACAGTACTATCGTAACACTTGAGTTTTTTATGAGAAGGAGGTGAGAGAGAATAGTAAGTTGAGGCCGTCCAGATACATCATGATTGACAAAGTGTTTCCAACATATATTTCTGACTTGTATACTTCTTATTCTCTATGATTTTGTAACTACTTTTATGTCCCAAAAAGTATTCTTATTATTATAGTAT
>JASKGM010000009.1:5145598-5162502 GCA_034509205.1 Ceratonia siliqua
TCAAAGCATCATCAAAGAAGCAAAAATATCTCTTTACTCATCTACAACTAAAACCCTCTAAGAAAATGAACCTAAAGAAAGCCATGAAAGCTATGTTTTTCATGAAAGATCAAGCTATGTTATTCTTTCTCTTGTGAGATTTTATAAAAAAAAAAATAAAGAGAAAAAGTGAGTACAAAAGATAAATCTTATACTCTTTAAGAGAGTCTTTTTTTTTATCTCAAATTTTTGATATTATTTATGATGAGTGAGTAAAAATCATTTGTGTTTGTAGTTGGTGGTGAACTTGAAAACTATCTTATTTGTAATGAGTATTAAAACCATTTGTTTTTTGTGAACAAGAAAAAAATCATAATTATAAAGAGATATTGAATAGTGAAGAAAAATCTCCTTAGGAGACAAGAGAATTGAATGTAAGTCTCACATTGAAGCTGAACTAGTGTAAATCACTGTGTTCTTTTCCACCTCTATTTTATTCTTCAAGCTTTATTTTTATATATAAAACAAACTGATTTTTAAGTATTGGAAATTTTCAAGGACCTTAAAAGTTTTTAAGAAGTTCTTTTACAAAAACTTTAAAATGTGTATTTAAGTTATTTTCAATTCTATTTTTAAAGAATTTATAAATTGTACCAATTCACCTATCACTTCTTGGTACAATATAACTTTCACTTGCAAAGCACCAAATACTTGTCCACATAAAGTTTCCATTGCACTTCCCATTCCCACAAGTACAATGGAAGAGCTACATTACACTAATTAATTGACTTTGATCAATTATATGTATATATATATAAAAACCTTCATGACATCTTTTAGTTAACAAAAATTGTATAACCTATTTAGGCCCGTTCGGATCTTTTCTTATTGAGGATAAGGACTTGTTTTCAAATTTTAATGCATTCTTATTTTGTGATACCCGTTTGGATCTCCTTCTTGCAAAAATGAGAAATTAAGTATAATGAATTTTTTTGAATTAAAGGAGAACGAATTTTTTAACTTCTTCATTTCCTTCTCACATGTGTTTCACGACGTGACCACTTGCCTCCTTATTCCTTTCATTTGTGCAAGAAAGATCATAGCACTTTTACCGTCGACCACCACATGACCATTGGAGAGCAAAAAAACCATCGATAACCACCTTCGCCAATGATTGTCGCTGACGGAACTAATACAAAAACATAAATAATTTTGGGCAAAATTATATCTTCAGGTAGCATGGCCGACTCATGCTTCCTTTCCATAGCCACTAGTAGTGCATGAGTCTTGGAAGGAGTCTAGCTATTAAAACATACACGAAGATTGAATGAAAAAAAAAAACAAAGCAAAGCATTATAATTCCAAGAATTTACAATAGTTTACCACCCATAGAGAGAGAAAGAGAGGTTGCATTGAGAAGGGAGAACAGAGAAAGAATGATGTGTTTTTTTTTTAATAAAATTGTTTGTTCATGAGAATTATATTTTATTTAAGATAAATTCTTTTTAATAATTAGTCAATAAAAAATACCATATAAATAAATATATAAAATTTGGTTAAATTGCATCCACAAAGATGTTTAAATAAAAATAAAAGTTTACTTTTTAATATAATTATAATTAGTTATTGAGTATCTTTTAAAACTTAATTTATTTTTAATTTAAATTTAAAATTTTATAAAATTGTAGTTATAGATTTTGTAATAATAACTAATTAAAAATGTTCTTTTATAATTATAATTTTTAATTTTAACAACATATAGTTTTTAAAATATTAAAAAATATATATTCAAATACTATAGAAAAAGTTATTTTATAATTTCATTTAAATTATTTTATTTAAAAATCTTTATTAATTACTGTATTCGAATGAAATAACTTGTTATTTTAATTTTTTGTTGCACCAACTTTTTTTTTCATAAAAAAACATTGTTTTAAAAGAAATCTTAACATCCTTATTCCATTACAATCGTGAACAAGAAGCCGTATTAACTTTAGAATGAACAGAAAGTGAGTTATGACTACCGAGACAGTTCGAGTGAATTGATAGTTGAAGTAAAACCCAACAAGATAAATGGTATACCAACTCCTCACTCCTCAGTGTCCATCGACGTTCACAATTTCACATCTTCCGCACTCCTTCATAAAAGTTGCATTCATAGAGATTGAAGGCACAAAAAGCCTGAAAATTACACAAGAAACCTACACCAAGAAAGAACACATACTAAATACCTAAAATTGAGAGGCAACACACCTCTTAAGCACGAATCTAACATTACAAGATCTAAAATCTTCCTAACCAAAAGGGCAACACTCAAAAAATATGCTATTGGTAAAGAGATCTAAGACACACCTCTCAACCATCTTTGAGGGCTAAGGGCCTGTTTGAAGTATTTTCATTTTATTGTTTTTTTAAAAAAAAAATTTAGAACAAAAATAAAAAATTTTTATAAAATAAAAAATTAAAAAACTTATTTAAATTAAATTTTGAGAACATGTTTTTTTTGAAGTGAATGAAGAGAAATTTTATTTGAGAATACATATTTATAACTTTGTCATTAATAAAAATTATTTTCTTAATGTGTTCTTCGTGTTTTTAAAGAAATTTAAAAACAAACAATGAAATATTTTAAATTTGTTCTTAATTTTTGTTTTATTAATTATAGTTTTAAAAAATATTTTTTAAAAAATAATTGATAAAATGAATGTGTTAAAACAACAAAAAAATTTGTTTTTTTTTTGTTTTCGTAGTAAAACAAAAAAAAAACTAGTTTTGAAAATAGTTCCCAACAGGACTACTCCTAGCAATCTAGTGGAGAGAAGAGGAAAAAAGAGACAAAACATGTAGTTTGGATGGCAGCCCGCAGCAAGAAAACTCTTTGCGGTGGCTAGGGTTCAAAGAGCTTGTTTAGAGAGGCACCCCCCTTTACTCTTGACCCAACAGTCTGCACAGAGATAAGACCTATTGACCACTTAAACAAGGTCTACCTAAAAAGATTTTTTTAAGAGAACATACCTTGTTTTGTTTGTACTAAGAGAACGGACTGAACCCATTGTGAAAGAGGTTTATGGCCAATAGACGTATGGTGGAAGTTGACACAGATATGGCTCTCTGAAGATATAGCTAATGACCTCTCGCAGGCCAACCACAATGACAATTATCATGTGCAAGAATCATTATATAAGAGATCCCTTAAATTTGTAAATGTAAATTACACAGTCCTTAATCAAGTTAGTAATTACTATAATACTATCTCTAATAATAAGAAAGACAGCTGTAGAAGCGTTAGTCTGCAGCTTTTGAACTTCAAAGGAAAAGAATAGTAAGCGGGCAACTTAGCGATGATCTTTTTCAATAAAAATTCTTTATTCCTTAAGCAAACTCATTACATTTTCAAAAGATAATGAAATAATGGTAATACAATATTATCAAGAAGGTAATATGATCACTATTTCAAATTAGGATTTCCTATTCTCATGTAACCAGTGGCAATATGAACATGTTGGATGATTGGATCCCCATGAGTTATTCTGTAGAAGCTCCTGAGTAAAGTCTCAGCAGCAGTAAAAGTATCTGAAAAACTTCCTCTTGTAGCCAAAATTACTCAAAAATAGAGAACGCCTAGATCAAAAAATCATCTTGAGAAGAAGTAAAGAGGAGAAGAGGTGAGGTAAAACCAAGTTATTGACGGAAAGACCTGCAATAAATGAAAATGAATATTAGACACTCGTCGATTTGAATGCATGGATATCCATGGATAAGCTCAATCTTCAATCAAGATTTATATCTAGCAACCCATCCATCCTTACAGAAGTCCCGCAGGCTGGTAGTGGTTATACAGCTGAGTAGCTCCAGAGCAAACTCAGTTTAATTAAGAAGTTGCATGTAAAGTTCTGTTCATATTATTTCTGTTTCTTTTACCCTTTAAAAAGCTTCTAGATATTAGTATCATGTTACGGTTGAATTTAAAAGAAAGGTAGAATAGAAGAGAAGAGAAGTCAGAGGAGGAAAACAGGGGATAAGAGATACAATTATGATATTCCCACATTCACTCATTCCTACACCTCCCACACTTACTATATTTTATTATTATTTTTGGTTAATACTGCAAAAGGGCTTTTCACCCAATACATAGATAGAGGACTTGCAACAGAGTCCTACAGAAACCTAGCTACAAAGTACACATAGCATAGTCAACTCCTACTAATCTAACTGCTACATGACAGATTAACATGGATATAGACTATGGGAAAGAAGAGATACTGCTGGGTAATGCTGTGTTCGTATCATATCACATGTTAGAGATAATAAAAATTAGACCTACAACTAACATTTTAAGCTTTTGGTAAAGTTGGTCCTTAGTATTGTATTTGAGCCTCTTTGATCAAGTGTTTAAGAGCTCCATTCTTGCCCTCGCCACTCTTCTAATTAAATTGAAAATTCAACGCAAAGTTTGGAGGCATGTGTTTAGTCTGTCCCAAAGGCCTTCATGTGAATGGGCGTGTTAGAGATATAAATGTACACCTTTCGTTCTCCTCCTCTCTCGCTTATAAGGAATCGTGAGTTATCGAAAGCAGGAAAGCATCTTGAGACAAGAAAAACTAGTTTGTAACTATAAAGAAGCGGAGATGATGTCTCTTACCATTTTGTGCAGATGTTGCTGTAGGAAGAGATGGAAGTTTTGTAGCTGCAAATCCATGAATTCCAGGAACAGATAAGTTAGACATAATGCAAAGAGTTAAGATGTATATATGTATTTATTTGGTCATGGAAAAAGGGTATACATGCACAACCCAGCACTGTATAGAAAAAGAAGTGATATATGAAGGGAGGTTAAGCATACTTTTATTGCAAGAAGAACCAAGCGCATATGATGTTGAAGGCCATGGAGCTACAATGTTGTCATTAAGGTCACAAATGAATCCGATCCCTGAAGTTCTATCAAATTCTGCATCTGAAGGCAGGCTTGGCAATAGGCAACCAGACTCTAGATGAAATGATTGATCAAGTTTAGAAACTACAAACACCAAGTGTATGTTTTCTATATATATGTGTGTGTGTGTGTGCATAACTACACTTGGAAATACCTAATTTCCTTCAACCTTCATCAAGAATGAAACACTTGAATCTGCCCAATTTACTTTCAAATTTTGACAGTTGCTTCATTGCAGTACCTAATTGCAATTAGCTTACAACTATTTTACACATTTGACAAAATAAATTCATCACCTAGTGAAATTAATAAAAAAAAATGGAAAGTAACCAGAAAACCATGATGAGATGAGAGCACTAGGAGAGACGACATTCTATCATCATTTCAGCAGCATAGTTAAGCAATAAAATATATATTAATAAAAGGTTCATGCTATAAATAATACCTTGAGATCCAACTGATCCATCCATGAGAAATCGAACGATCATTAACAATGAATTGCAGAAAATGACAGATATCAGTATCAGTACTTGCAGAAAGTGTGAAATAATTGTTTCCCCTGTACAAGGAAAATATAACAATGCTGACCTTGAAGAGAAAAGTCCTTTAGGCTTATATGACAAAGATTATAAATGTTGTTGTAGACATTAGCTTTCTGCAACTTCTTGCCAAGGGATGCAGCACATTTGAAGGCTTGGAGGTTGGTTATGAAGCTCTGGTCTTGCAAGTATGACACATAAATCTTGATGGCTTTGCAGCAAGCTGTTTGGTTCCTTATTACATTTCCACATTCTTCCACCACATTGGTTATGTTGGGAAAAACAAGCGGACAGACTGAACCAAGTAATATAAAACATTGAACATCAAGAAGTCAAATGTAGTCTTTCTATCCAATCAATTGGCCATAAATGTAACAAATGAAACACGATGTATGAGGTCTTATCTCCTCTCCTTTTCTTTCTTTTTTCTTGCTCACCTTTGTTTAGGTTGCAATTTGAAAGTCCTCTAAAAACACTATTTGCAGCGGCAGGATCAAGCTTACTAGCCAGCCAACGAAGGACAATATTCTTACAGTCATTAACCCTAGCTGTCTGCTCAGGCAACCTATTGTCCCCATCCGTATTTGACATATCATTTATGGCAATTTTTCTAGCAGCATTATTTATAGCATTTTGGCAAACTTGATTACAACACTCATGTACAGGATCAATCTTTCTACAAGCAGTCAGTAGACTCGAAGTGTCTACAATGCTCTCAAATTCATCAACAGCTATGATGGGACAAGAGGCTTCAGTGAGATTTGCTGGATGGACTGAACATATATTTTTCAGGTCCTCGTTTGCTTCTTGACTGGCCAGAATCTTCTGAACATCCGAGAGGCAGTGGCCAGCATGAGTTTTATTCAAGGCTAGAAACCCGGAGTATTTACTTGACTGCCCAATAAGTGTCCCCAGCATGGCGTCAAATTGAGGACAACATACTACATTTGCCAAATACGGAGCAAAAGAAGCCCAGCAATCAGTAGCAGTAGTGCTCATTATATCTTCGACAGCTGAAAATTTTAATGAACATAGGCCTGGAGAGTAAAACAGTAGTTAGCTCATCTAGGCAACCAAAATGGTTTGCAATAAAAAGAATTTTCAATGATAATGGTATTGTTTCTCTTATTTCTTTATTACTGGGTTGGACGATGAGGTGCTTGGAGCTGGGGTAGGGTACCACAAAACTAATGATAGATTTCAAAGCACTTGTACCAGTGACACAAATGCAATAGCGTGTCCAGTGAAAATTAAGTGATTTCACTGTTTGCAACCAACAAACCACCCCTTCCCCTCCCCCGTTTCCTTTCCTAATAATTATTGCAAGATGCCATTTACAGTTATAGCCTCATTCATAATGATGAATTTAATCGTCTAATGTTGCTAATAGCAAAGGTACTCAATTCCAAATCCACCAAAAGAATTTAGAAATCAAAACATTTTTAAGATTTAAGAAGGCATTCAAGTTCAGTCTGAAAGTAGAGATGCTTCAAGCTGTTGTGTTGTGCATAGCTTGAACAAAATATATTCAGTGGTTATTACCCAGAGATGCTCCCCTCTCTTCACCATTAACAACCATAATGTGTCAAAGGGCTGTTAGTAAATGAGCAAATGAGAATATAGCAAAAGAAAATTAATATTTTAAGGTCTCACACAAAGGCATTGAAAAAGAAAAGTAAACCATACCTGATAACTTAGGCACAGAATTATTTGTGAATGGTCTCAATGGAGAAGGAGCTAAAAGAGGAAGAAATGGTTGAGGCTCTATAGTTGGTGAGATACTGGGAGACGGAGCATCAACCTTAGTTGTGACAGAAAGGGAAATTTTTGCACCACTGAAAGGAGAGCACTGGGACTTGAGCATACCTGCACAGAGGTCAATTTCAGCTTATAAATTCATTTTCAGACATATGCATAATTTGATTTGATGTTTATGACAATGTACTGTATGTACAATCAAATAAACGAAATTTTGCAGCATTTGAATTCAAATGACACACTTAGAACGTTGTAAATGAGTTCTAGTATTTGATCAACAATGAAAATTTTTGATTGAAAACACCCTACATTTATGGGATTTGTCTCTTCTAAAATACAAGGTACATTTTACTCGGTAAAGTGCAAGTGGGTAAGCCTTTGAAGGATCTTCTTCCACATTTCTGGTTGCTTGGCTATAATTGTAGGTCGCTCATTGGCACTTTGCAATGTGCAAAAGATTACTCCAATATCTTCGAAAATTGGCAAGGTTTCCCTTTTTCACCATGGTCTGTACCCAAAGCTTATAGCATCAATAATACTCAATTATAATTGATGTTTATTAGATATCCATACCCTCAATTTTCGTTCCAAAATTTTCTCCAAAATAAGAACCCTGCGGTTTCAGCTTTTCTTTTCCCAAGATAAACGCCAAAACAGCCTTGCTTTTGTTCCTCAGATTTAAAGTGCATAACAATTCTTATACTGAATTAACCTCACACAATAATCATTATAATTACTAACATATGTAAACAGAATTCCTCTGTTCATTGCAATGTCCAAATATGTATCTAACACAAATTTCTGAAAAGCATTTGCTCGTTTTAGCTGTCAACAAAATAAATCTCAAATATGTATACTCGGTAACAATACCAGTTTTAAAGTAAAAAATATTGTAACTTGAATAGAAAAGTGATAATTTGGATGGTACCAAAGCTAAACCAATGAAATTGATAATTATGGGTATAACACTTACACAGAAGAAGAAACAGAACAATTTGAAAAATGAGACTGCGAGAGAGCCCTCCCTTCATATTTGCAGCTTGCGAACAACTAAGAAAACGAATGCCATAGAAATCACGTAGAAAATTGGTCAGCACATTTCACCGCTTCAGTCAGCTCGGACTTCAGAGTCTTCACTCTTCTTCATTCAGACATGAGGGACAGAGGGAGGGGTGAGGGACATGTTACAATATCAGGGACGATCACGTGAAAAACACGTGATGGATTCAATGCGTGTGCAGAAGGCACGTGAGAGCCGAGAGGTAGCTTGGTTAATTAATCCTGTGTTACCTCTGGCGAGGACATGGTGCCTTTTGACCCGTCCGATGGCTGTCAGAGAATGGAAGAACCGTTGGATGCTACCAGATAACATGCCGCTTTATCAGAAATGAATAAACTTTTTCTTCTTGCCATTCTTGTACGGTAAAGATTAAAGAAGTTAGAATTGAAACGAAAGAGTATTTGCGGGTAATATTATAGATAAAGTTATCACAAACTGAACTCATTAGATGAAGATATATTATATATTTTTTAGTAAATGTAAGTTTACAAAAGATTATTTTGAGATTTTCACTTTTAATACAAATAGTGAGACTCTCTAGTAAAAAAAAAAAAATACAAGTATAGTTTGAACTTTTAATAAAAAATGAAATTTTATATTATGGATCCCCATTTTACTTACTTTTGAGATTGGCTGTGCCATTATGTATTAAATTTTGTATTTTAAAAAATGAGTTTAAAATTTTTATAAATATTTTTAAAAAAAATGAAATTTTATATTATAGGTTCCCCATTTTATTTATTTGGAGATTAGTTGTTCAATTATTAATTAATATTAAGAACAAATTCAAGAAAGGGTAGACATAGACCTGATTACCCTCTTTCAATTTTATACTTGTTAATTTATAATGATAATAGTAATAAATAAATAAATTATTTTTTTATGTAAATTTTTCTTATTTTTTATTGGTTTATCTTTTTTTTTTCTTAATATCCTACTAAATTTTTTTATTTTTCTTTTCTCACATAATTCAACCCCTTTTTACGTTATTTTTGAATCCGTGCCTTAATTTAATAATTTAGTATAAGGAATATATAATGAGACGTTAGGATAAAATATTTTTAGTACATGTACAATTATTATGGGGATAAGGCTTCACATCTCATCATATGACTTCTACCCAAAAAAAAAAAGATGAAGAGCACTTGATCTCCATTATAATTAATTGATTTCATCAACCTTCCTCCTTCTCACCCATCACCTTCTCTGTTCTCTCCATTCACCTTTGTGAGAACTATAATTAAATACTTGATGACCTTATGCTGGCAAGCTCTGAAATGCACAATCTCTGTCTTCACTTCTGATTGGAGCTAAGGTGTTTGCTGAAATGTGAACTTGAAGAGGCTCCAATAAAATGTCACTTTTCGAAACATGAATCATTTCCAAGTTGGAAGCCTAGTGCAGATTGTCTCCCTATTACTACAAATTAAGCTACAAGGTTCCAACATTACGCATGAAACTAGGGGAAATTAGGCAAGTGAATGAACAGTAAACTTGTCCCATGTGCCCCATCTGCTTCTGTTTCCACACGTTAGGCCCTGAGTCTCTGATATGATATCAGATGGGACCAAGTACAGCGTTACTACAATAAATGATACCCTAAAACTTAAGGTATCATACTCTGTCAACCATCATTCTTGTACCACTATCCTCTGCATTCACGTGAGATCCAACTCATCAGGTACACATAAATTTGCTTTGACTTCTATTTCTTGGGTTACCATCATTGCAGACAACCACAAATGAGATTTTATTAACACCATCTCAATCTTCCTAGCTTGACCTTATCTGAAGTTGTTGGATAAGTAAAACTGCATTCTATAGTCTCACTTGACGGCTAGATTCATACCATGTTAAAACTAATGGAGTATAATCTATGTAAAAACATAGCCTACTCCTCGTTGTAAATCCAAATTTGGAGGGATTTAAAATAAAAAATAGATTTAGAGTATGGTGAAGGTATGATCATTCAAAAAGCGATATATATGGTTGATTATTCAAAATGGATTTACTATATAATTTCTAAAGGCGAAAGTTTTTAGCTATGGGAATTGAAACCGTGGTTGACTATTTCAAATAAGTTGTAAAAATATTGACACCCCAACTAAAGGTGTGAAGAGGCCAATTATAAAGTGGTAAACTTTGTGATCAGATTGATATTTAACGTTGTCATATGGTGCCATCAACCTTGCCGAGAGAAATGTACCCTTTTTGAGCAGTGATTAGAGGGCATTGACTTAGACTCTTGGACTATAATACCCTTTTTTGACACTATCCATAGAGCTAAATATACTTGGACTAATCCCAAATGTTCTATTATATTTTGGCAACGACAAAGTAAACTTCAAGTGCAACTAACTTGAGAATAAAGCAATTTTCTAATTATCTACTAAAAATGAAAAACAAGCACCAATTAAAATGACCATACAGCATAAAACAAGAGACTAAAAAAAAGCTTAATTCATGGTTGGTGTCAAAGCAGGAGAATCCCCCTTTCCAAATACCCGGCGCAACAACCGGATAATCCATGTGCTTTCTCTACCCCACTGTGTTTATATTTCACTTTAAACAGACCCCTCTCTCCCCTGTCTAGGTCTTGTTGAGTTATTCTTCTTCATCACTAGCATGGGAAACTGCTTGAGAAACAACCAAATATCAGCACAAGAAGATCAGAAATATGAGCCCCCAAGAGCACCTAGTGAAGCAAAAACAGAGGCTGTTGAGCGGAAAAAGACATCATCATCCAAGTTGCAACCGGCACCGCGTGAAGAAAGCATGAAGAAGATGGTAAGGTTTATATTACAAAAAGATGATAAAGGTAGTGGAATGAGTGGTAGTAGTTCCAGTAGTGGACATCTGACGATTAGATTGGTGGTGACTCGGGAGGAGTTGAAAAGCATGTTGAGCTATGAGAATGATGCTCAGCACACTTCACTGGAGCAATTATCAAGTGCTATGAAGTTGAGAGGAAGACAAATTTCTTTGATTGAAGATTATGATGGGAGCATAAATCCTTGGAGGCCAGCTTTAGAAAGCATTCCAGAGGATCTCTCAATAAAGTAATTTGTAATAAAAAATCCCTCTCAGTGTCTCTTGTAAACTATTTTTACTTTTCATTTGATGTAGGACAGTAGGAGTATGTATTGAGCTCCATGTCATTGAACTATTTTCAGTTTTCGACTAGAAGAAATGTGAATTTGCATTTGCATTCTACCACTTTGGAATGGACTTTGTGCAAATTATTACTAAACCCAATGTCAACTACCAGAACGCTTATGCCTTTCATTGTGTTGTAGTATATTTCCTTTCCTTAATAGCTCCAATCCTTTGGTTTTAGGCTATATATGATTATTTGGAGAAATGTCTTAAAATGAATATGAGACTAAGATTGAGGCTAAACACATTTCAAGCGTACTTCAAAAAGAGAAAATAAATAAATAAATAAGAGAAAATAAATAAATAATGGTTTGGGAATTGGGACTCAGAAGTTTATTGATGAGAAGGGCTTTCAAAGTATGGTGTAAAAATATGATAATTTACATAACAAAGATGATAGTTAGACCTCATGTTGCCCATTGTGGTATAGATGGTACATAAACAACACATCTTCTTGATCAAGAGAAATATCATGAAAAGATATCTACTCCAATAATCAAGTGTAGGTATCCTTTTTTATATGTGGATCTTGATGGAAGGGGCGACTGAGAAAAAATAAAATTAACCGCCGCCTTAAATAATTCATCATACATGACAATATGGTGAATATATTGAAAAACACCCATCTTTGGACCTTGGTTGAGTTCGTCAGGATGCATCCCCAAAATGAAATACAACGAAATTTTATTTATTTGATGCTTGAGCATTTTATTGAATTTCAATACTCATTCACCCACCATAGTATGATTATTACTATTGTTTTGGCACTAGCCCGCCCATCAAAGGATGAATGGGATTCTAAATGAGTTCCTGATCATTCTTAGCTCGACAGTTATATAACCGTACTCTGTACTTGGTATGACATTCCCATTTACACAGACGTAATTAATTATTCACTTGTATTTACCTGTTGCTACTTAGTCTTATAAACTATATAATGAGAACACATTGACAGTAAGTAGCAGTACTTTTGGAAGTTCTCCATCCTGTCTTTAATGTTAGGCCTAGTCTTCACGTGCGTATTTTATTTTGTGTGTTTAATTGAGGAAGGGGGGATTGGCTATGATGGGTCAAAAGAATATTCACTACTTGACACTTGAGCCAACTGGATGCTACACGTCATAGGCAGGTTTACATCGGCTTATAAAAATTGTTTCCATTGTTCAATGAGGCAATCTATGAAATACTGCACAGAGAAAGAAATCTAATATCAATTTAATCACTGTTTACAGGCCTAGTAAACACTTTAAGTGTCAAAAAAATGGCCTCCCCCTCAAAAGGGATCTTTTCATACTTATTAGAAATTTATTCTTTCTTACATCTTACAACTTGAAAAGTGCGTAGACTTGGGCAAAGGCCTCTGACTTTCCCATCAATAATGACTTCACTGCTTAGTAAGGTTCCTTATGACATATGGAAGTATGCCACCGTGGTTAAAGTAAGCAAGTTCCACCTGAAAATACGCGCGTATTAAACACTAAACCAAACAGGCCATGTTTGTTTCTCTCTAAACAATGGTTATTTGATGAGCAAAAACATGAACCAAGGAAAATTTCTAAATGCAAGCATAAAGAAAAACAAATATGAATCAAGGAAAAACTTAAATTACCTCAGTGTCAAAGCGTACTGTGCAGGTGAAAGATTTTCCAGTGTTAGTTGTGACAGTGACATCTTGGCCCGGCCTTATCTCGCTAATTTTACTGGAGAGGTCAATTGTATAACGTTCATGACCAGTCAATCCCAGTGTGTCGGCATCCTCACCAGATTTGAAGCAAAGAGGAATAATGCCCATTCCTACCAAATTGCTGCGATGAATTCTCTCAAAACTTTTAGCTATCACTGCTTTGACTCCCTGTCATAAATGTCAAACTCATCAGAACATGTTAAGAAAACCAAACAGCTAACTCGACTCAATTGAAGGCCATAACGTATATAAAGGGACTAACCAGTAGCATTGGACCCTTGGCAGCCCAATCTCTTGAACTTCCACTACCATATTCAGCTCCAGCCAGCACAATGGTTTCCTGCCCAGCAGCTTTGTATTTCTGACATGAAACAATTCAGGCGGATTGGAAAATTAAAAGTGCTGTAATGATACCCAATAATACCCCAGTGGATTTAGATCCATGGTTATACCCTCCACCATGTCCTAAAAGAAGGAGGAGGTCCCACCAACCCCAAAGGTGTTCACGTGCCCTTCTCAGAAAATCAAACTTCGAAATGCAAGCAATAATTGTTATTATCTTTTTTTCTTTTTGGTGAGTTTGTTATTATCTATTTAAATATGAAAGGATTGATAGTTGATACATGTACAGAAGTAAAAACATTCAAAACCTAGTAAAAATCATGTAAAAAAATTTAGCAAAGACTAATTCACTATAGACTGTGTCTAGCAGCTAATTTGAAAAGCATAATAGAAAAAGATCACCACCTGAAAATAATCTTAGAACAACCATGCTTTGCCCCAAGAAAAATTCAAAAGCAATAACAAAATGGTATACCACACTTGAAAAGCGCATAACTCACCATTGCTGCGTCAAACACATAGAGTTTCTCCCCTGTAGGAATGTGAACAGTTTTAGGGCCAACTTCCCCATTCAAGAGCTTGTTAACAAGACGGATGTTAGCAAAAGTTCCCCTAGCCATCACTTCATCATTGCCACGACGACTTCCATAAGAATTGAAGTCCCTGCGTTCTACTCCATGCTCAAGCAAGTATTTTGCAGCAGGACTGTCCTTGTTAATGCTTCCTGCGGGAGAAATGTGATCAGTAGTTATACTGTCACCAAAATTCACCAGGCAATATGCATCCTTCACGCCATGAGCTCCAGGAGGATCCATGCTCATGCCCTTGAAGTATGGAGGTTCATGAATATATGTTGAGTAGGGGTCCCATGAGTAAAGGGTGCCAGCAGGAACTTGTAGTTGATTCCACATAGGGTTGCCCTTGGTAATAGCCTCATATGTACTTCGGAACATGTCAGGCAACACACTAGATTGGACAGCCTAGATATCAAGTAATCCAAAGTCAATTAGTCATACACACCATTGAAGCTTTAGACTATTTCATACAAGGGGCAAATTTGACATTATTTACCTCCGCAATTTCTTCAGTGGATGGCCAGATATCCCTCAAGAAGACACTCTTGCCATCCTTCCCTGTCCCTATTGGCTCTTTCTCAAAGTCAATGTCAACCTGGAAAATTGACCAAAAGCTATCTAATGAAATTAAAAAAAAAATGAAAAATGAAAATAATATGCATCCTACCAGCTACAATAAAGGTTCTTTACAAAGCTTAAAGGCATTCTAGGTCATTCCAAAAAAACAAGACAACAAAAGTACCGCATCCTTTGTACACTCACGCATGCAATTGTGTTTGAGTGTGTCTAAGTGTTAATCCATACCTAGACTTCTGGATGTGTGCGTATCTAACTATTCAGATTAAGGTGGAATTATGTTTATGCATACAAATGAAGAGGATGGAAACTAGCATGCAATACCCATGCTTGTGATAGGCCTCCAGTCATTTTTATATTTTCTGTCGTATTTACTTCCACCAACCAAAGTCTTTCATCTTAATATTATTATCTTAAGATGATTATTGCTCGACCATAGAAATGAAAATCTGATTTTTGAGAAGGAAGAACCAATACACAGACACACACCACATAATATCAATTAGACATACATACCGTGCCAGCAAGAGCATAAGCAACAACTAGAGGAGGCGAGGCAAGATAGTTAGCTCTTGTCAAGGGATGCACACGGCCCTCAAAATTACGGTTCCCAGATAGCACGGCAGCTGCTACAATGTCTGCATCAGACCACATGAGAATTACATCAGTAAGGCAAATATGAAGCAGAATATGTCAATGATGTAGTAGGTTAATAAAAGTTGTAAACACAAACAAATTGTGTGAGAATTGCACCGAAATTAGTTTCAGTTCTATAAGTAGTAATAGAATTTCAATATAACCATTTTCTGAGATGGCAGTAGCAACGGGTTCGTTCAAATCCCCTGAATTGCCAATACATGTTGTACAGCCAAATCCAACAATATTGAAACCCTGTTCATTTAGATGTTTCTGCAGTCCACTGGCAAAAAAATCCAAATTTAATGAATATGTTCCCTAATGTGGGGAAAGTGACTACACCATAATACAGATTATGATATTAATATTCTCATAAGAAACATAAAATACCTCTGAAGTAGATATTTTGTAACAACTCCAGAGCCTGGAGCAAGACTTGTTTTTACCCAAGGCTTGACCTGGCAAAGAAAGTGAAAACAGCTACAATTAGAATCAAGAAAAGAAATAACATCACAGCTACAATTTGTTTCTTCCATTGGTGTCAGTAAAAACAGATCATATCAAAGTAAGGACTCATGTTGAAAAGGAAGAAAATTAAAAAATTAAAAAAAAAAAACCATGCCGACTGTTGAGTTATGACAAAAATATATTGGTGCCTTACCTGCAAACCAAGCTCATGGGCCTTTTTTGCAACAAGGCCAGCCCCAAGCATAACACTTGGGTTTGATGTGTTTGTACAGCTTGTGATTGCAGCAATCACAACACTGCCATGCTTGAGCTCTGCTGGCTGCCCATGGAATTCAAATTTTGCAACTTTATCTTGTGCCTCTTTTGGTATAGCAAATCCCTGTATTAAAATAAAACAATCAAGTAAAATGGTATATTCATCTAGGATTCTTATCAAGCAACAGTAATTGAAAAACGGATGACTTTACTGCCTATTCAAAAAATTTGGGGGGGGGGAGAGAGATCCTACAATGATGAGTGATGAGATATCCAGGGCATTTAGTCACAACCTAAAAATGCATACATATATGTAATAGAATAGACTCATTGACATCATTGCTTCTGTTAAGGTCTCTAACCTAAATCACAAGTTTGCAACAATAGGATACATGAGAGATAGCAAGATTGGGGGGTTTTATTTTCTCTAAGGATGGAAGACCATATGTATGTGGTCATTGATGACAGTTGGGGCTGGTGTAAGTGAGCAACAGTTTAATCGTTAAAATGCACAGGTGAATGGAGCAGTATTGATTTGATGCAAGTATCAATAATAGTGAATGGCAGCTTTATCATTGAGCAAATCAATGAAACAGTTACAGCAGTAAAGCAATCATAAGTATGGACCTTATATTCTAATAGTTTTGTGAATGACGATATGAATCAGTAAGTTGAAGCTCTACAAAATCAGGTTTCCCTTCATATAGAACCAAAACATGAGAAATAGTTTTTGTACTATCGCAGCATCACTAACCTTAAACCCAACTTTGCTATCAAGACAAGCATGCCAATCATCCTTCATTTCTTTCAAAGTCACCCGATCATGAGGTCTGGAGAGAGTAGCAGTCAATATGAATTAAAATACAAATAAAAGATAGAAATTTAGAAAACCATAATTACATAAAGGCAACAAGTGAAAGGACATATAATTTGACCTTTTTGG
>JASKGM010000009.1:5162602-5204617 GCA_034509205.1 Ceratonia siliqua
TATATAGAGGTCAGGCCTTTGATATAAAGGCATAGCCTATTTAATTAAATAGGCTTATATAAAGGCCTTGACCTGACCTAAATTTTTAAATAGGCCGGGCTATAGGCCTCTGATAGGCCGCCTGGCCTACTTCCACCTCTACTTCTTACCATAGACCTAGACCTGAACATATACACATGCACCTGTGTGTATGTGAACTAAACCAAATCCTTCTTACCATAAACCTGGACCTAGACATTACCTGTATTGCAGTTACACCTGTACTTACACATATGTATGTAAATTAAGCCAAACCTTTTTACCTGCACCTGTATCTGTGAGCATGTGTGTGAAATAAAGCAAGAAGTAGCACTTGCACTGTACCTGCACCTACACCTGCACCTGTGTGTGTGTGTGTAAACTAAGCCAAAAGCTTTTTGCCACAAACCTTGACCATGATGCTTGTACTTGTTTGTCTGTGTATTAAGCCAAAACCTTTTTACCATAAACCTGGACTTGGACACGGATATCTGCAATTGCACCTATACCTGTGTGTGTTCACACTAAGCCAAATCCTTCTTACCTGTACCTGCACCTGTGTATGTGTGAACTAAGTCAAAACCTTTTTGTCACAGACTTGCACCTGAACACCTGCACCTATGTTTGTGAACTAAGCCAAAACCTTCTAACTTGAACTTGCACCTTTGTGTGTTAGTGAACTAACCAAAACCTTCTTACCAACACCTGCAATTGCAACTGCACATGTGTATGTGAACTAAGCCAAAACCTTCTTATCACATACTTGGACCTAGACATCTGCGCCTACACGTCACCTATGTGTGTTTGAACTAAACCAAATCCTTCTTACCTGTACCTCCACTTGTGTATATGTGAATTAAGCTAAAACTTTCTTACCTGCACCTGCACCTGTACCTGTTTTTTTTTTAAACTAAACCAAAACCTTCTTACCACAAACTTGGACCTGGACTTGCACTTGTACCTAGACATGTGTGTGTGTGAAAGCCAAAACTAGCATACCTGTACCTACACCAGCACCTGCACCTCTGTGTGTGCGTGTGTAAACTAAGCCAAAATCTTCTTACCATAAACTTGAACCTGAACGCTCACACCTGCTCTTGCACCTGGGTGTATATGAACTAAGCCAAAACCTTCTTACCACAAACTTAGACCTGTACATATGCACCTGTGTGTGTAAAGTAAACTAAATCTTTCTTACCTGCACCTACTCCTGTGTATGTATGAATTAAACTAAAACCTTTTTATCTACATCTATACCTTTGTGTGTGTGAAATAAGTTAAAACCTGTTTACCTGCACCTGCAACTGCACCTGCGCATGTGTGAATTAAGCCAAAGCCTTCTTACCACAGACTTAGACCTGACCACTTACACCTGCACCTGTGTGTGAACTAAGCCAAAATCTTCTTACCTACACCTGTGTGTGTGTGAATTAAGCCAAAATCTTCTTTTCACAGACCTAGACCTAAACATCTATACCTCCACCTGCACTTGCACCTCGGTGTGTGAACTAAGCTAAAACCTTCTTATCACATACTTGAACTAAGACACATGCACTTGCACTTGCACCTGCACCTGTGTGTGTGAACTAAGCCAAAACCTTTTTTCCTACACCTGTACATGTGTGTGTATGAACTAAGCCAAAATCATCTTACCTGTATCTGCACCTGTATGTTTGTGTCAACTAAGCCAAAACCTTCTTACCATCTGCACCTGTGTGTTTGTATCAACTAAGCCAAAACCTTCTTACCTACACCTGTGTGTGTGTCAACTAAGATAAAACCTTATTACCAAAGACATAGGCTTGGATACCTGCACTACAAAAAAAAAAGAATTTTTAAAGGTGGAAATCAAAGCGCACAACAAATTTTTTTATGACAAAATTTGAAATAATTATGAAGAAAAGCTAGAAAATAATTGCGACGAGTTTTGAGGCGGAATTATGCTGCCTCTAATCTGCCTTGAGTAAGATGAATTGTATTTTAAGTTAATTATATTTTTTATTTATCATCTTTAGAGGGGGCATTAGAGGCATAATTTTTTTGCCTTAAAGTCAACGGTGCGTTTTAGCCATCCTACTTTGGCCTTTACTCTCTGGCACCTAGCCCATCCCCGAAATCCAATCGTTAATTCCTAATTGTTCGAAAAACTAAAAGCCTTGCCCTATCATTGCCAAGCACTATAATTGTCAAACGGGACAGGCTGGGTCGTTTGAGCAACAACCCGCCCCTTAGATGGGGCGGGGCGGGCCAGCCCGCCATTTTGGCAGGTTGTGTTTTACTTAACCCAACCCATCATTTTAAATGGGCTGGGCGGGCCAACCCAATGGGCCCAGCCCATTTTGATAGCTCTACCACGCACCATCGCCCAGCGTCGTTGCCACTTGTCAAGTACTACTTCCCCTGCACCCCCACACTGTCACATATATTTGCATTGTCTATAATCCGATATAGGTACTGTGTTTGTTTCTACTTCTAAATCCTTTCAATTCCTTTGCACCTATATGTGTCTGAACTAAGCCAAAACCTTCTTACCTGTATCTGCACCTGCACCTGTTTATGTGTGAGCTAAGCCCAAACCTTCTTACCATAGACTTATACCTAGACACTTGTAGCTACACCTGTGTGTATGTGAACTAAACCAAAACCTTCTTACCATAATCTTAAACCTGGACACTTACACTAGCTCTAGCTTCAAATCTAGCTTCACCTCCAGCTTCATCTCTAGGTCTTACTTTAGCTCTTGTTGCAGCTCCAGCATCACTTCCTGCTCTAGTTCTAGTTCTAGCTCCAGCTCCCGCTCCCACTCCAGCATTTGTTCCTAGTCCAGCTCCATATAGACTTGAGATCCTAGACCTTAGTCAATCTTAGATATCTCTATATTTATACTCATATAGACCATAAGCCTTAAATCTTAGTCCCTAGTTCCTAAACCTATATCATAGGCCCTAGTCCCTAGATCTTAGATTTCCCTATATCCTTATATCTATACCTATTTAGACCTTAGTCATTAAAGTTCATAGTTGTCAAAATTAATCCCTAGTCCTTAAGTGTGGTTTTTTCCTCTTTAGGAAAAAAGGAAGTATTTCAAATTTACTTGTATTCTTTCAACACCACTAATACCAATTATAATGTCTACTAGTTTTAATCTTAACTAGCCTCATAACTTGCATTATTAAAAATAAATGCCTTTACAAATTGACAGATTGAGCATATTGAAAAATACCAATTCAAATCTTAACTAGCCTTAGTAACCTACATTATTGTAAAAAAAATGCCATACTGACAAAGCATGTTAAAATGACCAATGGAGAGAACCTAGGATTTGCCCTTTTTATGCATATTATTTTGCAGGAAACAACTCTTTGCTACATTGGCCATAATAAATTTCAAAAGAAGAAATTTCTCATCATTCTAATTCATGAAAGCATGGACTACAAAGACTAGGCATGGCCAAAGAAATAACTAAATAATAAATAATAAAAGAAGCATGACTAAGGGGAACAAACTTGTACAACTTGAAGAAATTTTGCTCTTATAAAGTGAGAGACTTCCCATCAATGATGAGAGTTAATGCCTCAAAATTTTCATCTGATGTAGATAGCAATGCCTTTTCGTTCCTTATCTAATGAATAACACTTTCCTTAATTGCCAAAAGGATCAGCAATATCCCTCAAAATCATAACAATATCGTATAGCTTGACGTTCAATGGACTAAAAGACTGCTTTTGTGCATGGGTATGTCATATAGTAGGAAATGGGCCCATCAGCACAAGCTATAAAAACACCACCAAAGCCTAATCTATGGTTGCGCTAGAGCTGTCAAGATTATACAT
Organism: Ceratonia siliqua; assembly: GCA_034509205.1. Taxonomy (NCBI): domain Eukaryota; kingdom Viridiplantae; phylum Streptophyta; class Magnoliopsida; order Fabales; family Fabaceae; genus Ceratonia; species Ceratonia siliqua. Next base: position 5,166,454 of record JASKGM010000009.1, read on the forward strand.
GTTCAGTTTTGAGGGTTCTCTCTGGAATTGGGTAACATCACCACCTAAATATTTTATGGACATCTTCGGACAGGAAAATCATATTTTACAACCCAACTCTTTTAACATTAATGCCAGTAGACAAAACTAAAGGTTTAGAGTTGATGTTTACCGCTGCAGCAGCAGACTTGTCCCCCACTTTCTCCAGTGATTTGGCTTCTGAAGTGTCTGAGCTAATTCTAATTTGTTTCATTCCTTGTCTAAGTACTAAAAGCAAGTCTGTGGTCACAGAAAAAATTAATGACATTGTATTATTGTCACATAGGATTTCAAAATCTATAGATATTGACCCAATATTAATTGCTGTCTCCATTTTATCACCAGTCAAAACCCATAGCTTAATTCTAGCTTGTGCTAGCTTGTCCATGCATTCAGGAACCTATCCAACAGAAATGCATAAAAATTTATAAAAACACAACATAATAGACCTGTTACAAGTTCTTATGATAGCATTGGACATGGCTAATTTCCAGCTACTCATATAATTACTTCAGAAAATTTTATATTACTCTTTGCAGACTAACTCTGCTACTGCTCAATCATTTTCAATTATTTGATCACATAATTATAATAGGTACCATGTACACTCTCATATGGAAAGAGAGTGACATCCTTTTCACCAGTATTTTTTCAATATCTTTTTCACTCTATCTTCAGAAAGAAAATAATATTCATAACATACCCCATTTTGAAGTTTGTCTTCTACTGCAGTAACACCAATAAGAATTAAATCCTTCTCAATTTTTTCTGCTATTTCCTCTACAATCTGCTCTCGATCTGCACTCACTATGTTCTTGGCCTCCGTGAATTCTTTGTTAAATTGATTGTACTCTTCCTCATCAAGTTCATGATATGCAAGTGCCAACGTCCTCACACCAGCATCAGCATACTCATTAATGTACTCCTTCGTCTTCTCTTCAAACTCCTTTCCATTCTTTGCAAGTCTTTCAAACGTGACACTGCTTGAGGAAAAACAGAAATTCATTTTAAGGTTTTGAGCTTCCGAATCAAAATGGAAATGATACTCACTGTGTATTTAAGTTAGTCATGCTCTATATTTAGAATATAAATAAAACAACAGGTCAAGGGACTTCATGGAACAGGGTCAAATATCTACCCATATCACAGATAGGATTTGGACAAGGAAGGTGTTGTTTGATAGATTACAGTCTCTTTTATTTGTACAGCCCCCCATCCACGTCCCAGAAAAAAGCGAAAAATATGTAATTGATACGTTCCAAATTGGTACAACTCCCATGAACTAGATATGGCAACTAATTACTGCGAGTGGATGTATCTCCTCAGAAACAAGTGTACATGGAACCAAATTCACTCTTTAATGAATAAGATTTAAAAGTAATGTACATGATTACAATTTACAAACCTGTCAGCCCCTTTGGAAAGTAACAGTAGATGCCCCTCCTCATCTCTTACAATTACAGACATCCGCTTTCTTGCACTATTAATCTATTATATAAAAGTTTGTAGGATCTGTCAAAATGAAAATATATACTTTCAATAAATATCTGAAGTTTCAATAGCAAATAAATATCAGACAAAAATAATTTAGTCTTAATAAACAAGAACCTAACCTTTCACTCTTCCTGCCAGACAAAGGATCAAACTCACGCAGTGAAATGGTTGTCCGTGTCGTTTCATAAAACTCAAACCCAAGTTCTCTGGCTGCAATCACAAAAGCTGCCTCATCTGGTGATTCAGCTTCATATGAAACTATACCAATTTCTTCATCAACTTCCGGTATTGCAGTATGGCATACAGCCAGCAATTGTAGGAAGTTCTGGATTACTTTTGCATTAGGCTCATTGACCCAACTCCCGTTCATAATCCTTTCATCCATAAAGTTAAACCCTTTAGTGGATGGCTTTGCTTCAGCAATCTCTACAACATCGTCATCTTCTTCTGTCAACTCTTGATCTAAAGGTGACCCTTTCCTCCTTGCTAGAGCTCTTTCAACTTCCGTAACCCCTCGTCCATAAGCAATCCCAACAACGGAACACTTGATAAATTCCATAGAATTGCAAGTTAAAGTTCCTGTTTTATTGGAAAGTATGGTATCAACTTGGCCGAGTTCTTCATTCAAATTTGAGGTATGAGCATGTACTAGCTTGTCAGTTTCCTCATAATACTTGTGCACATCTTGGTTGATAAAAATGCTCTGAAGAACTTTCACAATTTATATCGAAACATATAAGGAAATAGGAATCAAGTAACTATACAACATAAGCGCGGTCAAGAAATGCAAAATTGTTGCAACTGGTGCTCTCATTGGGTTGTAGCATTTCTAACGTAATTGTCAGCATAATTCAAAAGGCTCGCCTCAACACGGTTTGTGAGGAAGATACTCTGTGTATGTCTATTCCCCTGTTTTTTCCTTGCTGCATCGTCCCTTTTGTGAGAGAAGCTCCACCTTTTTTCTTTCTAGTACAGCGCGGGCGAGAAAGAGATGCTTGAACGGAAGGGATAGTGTGTGAATGTGTGTTGTATAGGTGTAGAGGCGAGGATTGAAATTTATAAAATTCCTTCCCCAGGAGCAGTCAACGAAGTCCAAACTCAGAGGCCAAGTTGATGAGAGGCAACAACCATCAGGAAAATCTCTGATTGATTCTTGAAGAACGGTGGTAACGGCTATATTTCGAAACACAAGGAGGAGATTGCGGAAATTTAATGGGAGGGATTTTTTAGTTGACCTCAGAATGAAATGAATGAAGTCAGGTCCATTTGAGCCTTTGGGTCACTCATCGAAGAACGTGTTACACGGTTACAGGTTTTTTACGTTGACTATTGAATAAAATGAGAATGTGAAATCAAGTTTTTTTTTTTGGGGTAACTAGTTAACAAATTTTGTTGTTTAATAGTGTAGATAAATCATGTAATAGTAAATTGTATTAATAATATACCTTATGGAGCAAAATATAAATTAGTTCTTTTATAGATATGTTTACTAGTTTTTTAAACAATTATTCTCACACTTTTAAAATTATAATCTAACATACTTTGGACGTAATCTCATTTATGGGGCACGTTGGATGTTTCTTCCATTTGACAACCTGGGATTTTACAGTTAAAATAGCAGGTTTGGCTTCTGATTATATGACTGCAATATTCTGTGCGGAATGCTCTAGGTTCAAACGTGAACCTGCTATCCTAGTGGTTTTGGCTAATAACCTGTGTAATTACTAGCTAACAGCAGCTGCGATTGCTGGTTGGGGCTTGAGTATTATTTTGTTGGCTCATTTAGATAGTAAATGCTTCTTATGTCCATATAAATTTTACAGGTTCCTTTTAGCGAGATTCACATAATCTTTCTCACATGCACTTCCAAATCAATTTCAGTCTTCGCGTCATTTTGATCCATCTGTTGGTTAATTTCCAAATCAATTTCCACTTATAGCTTTTCAGAACTTTCAACTCCTAGGTATTTTTCTCTCACCAGTCTGAATGATTACACTCAAAAGTTTTCTTTTTAACCTAAAAATCTAACCCTTGAAAGCAAAAACCAAGGGCATAGGGAGCTGTATTTTCCCGCATGTAAGTGAACAGGATTGGAAAACTGGGGCTGCTTGAAGAAGCGAAGAAATTGAAATTTTTATATTAAAGGGATCGTTCATGGAGATATTTGTCTATAAAGATAAAACAACCACTTCATTTGATTATTCAGTTCAAAATGAATTTTCCGATTAACAAAAAGACAAGAGTTTTCCTTTATGTTTTCAAAATTACACACATTTCCCTATTTTATCTTCTCGTATTCAAAATTATAGATATTTCCAACATAAGGGGAGGTCGATGTAATTTTAGAAACATAAAAAAAGACATTTTTGTAGTTTCATCAAATCTCAAAGGAGGAGGTTTATGTACTTCACTCATTTTTAGAAGTAGCTTTAGAAAAGTACAGCAAACAATAACCTTATGATGGAGAGGAATTGAAGAAACACAATTTGAAAAATTAATAGCACCAGATTAGCAAATTTTGCCTGTTGCAGCTCCCGGGTAGTCACTAGCTACTAGCAGTAGCAGCGGGATCTTTTCTATCAGGATTGTATACACTGAATTCACCGAAGTCTCTTCTGCCACTGGCAAAAACAGTGTCCATAATCAAAGCCTTGGAACAAAGGGATAATAATTCAGTTGCTTGACATAACAATACCGTAAGTGCAGCATAAATAACTATCTAATGGCAGTCAAATAAGCAACTATGGAATTTTCTTTAGAGCACCCTCACGGAGGTGTGTAGGAACTAAGTTATATTTACACTTTTTATAACAAGTTTAAGCAATGATTACAAATTAGCCGGCATGGGAAGTACGGCATAGGAAGTACAGATAAACAGTACATGCCAATGTTGGATTTTATATTGAACTAGATAGTCTCTCTTATAACAATTTGATAATTACTTATTTTTCTGCCTCTCATTTAAGAGAAGGATTACATCATACTTAAAAAGGGAAGCAGATCCTCACAAGGACCCTTCCACTCGTGGAGGGGGCTCCTAGCTTCCCTGGGTAAAACAACCCAGTTGCGTTCAAATGACTAGTACATTAATGATCACATGGGGGGGGGGGGGGTCCTAATGAGACGTGACAAATGAGAAAAAAGTTGCAAACAATGGAAGCAATTATGGTGGGAATTAGAATGACATTTTTGCAGTGGAGAAGATGCTGACGCAACCTAAGGATTTGAAGCAAATATGCCTCGGAATAATTTTTTTTTTTTGGTCAATTTGGTTCTGAATGGAGTTGAATCCACAAGTTTTAGTCCTGGAGATGACTCAACCACTAAACTACAAGCTCATTGGTTGCCTCGGAATAATTTGAACTAAATGCTTATTGAGCATGCATTAATTATGCAATGACCATTTCCGGTTACAAAGTAAACAAACAGATCATTAAATAATGATTAGCATACCTGTGTTTTATGTCCCAGCCAACAGGTAGAAAACGTGGCTTTACAGCTTCAACAAATACTTGTCTCCATCTTTGACAAAACTCACGAATGCCATCCTCACCATATTCTTTCAGTAAATGTTCTACAACTTGTTTCCCATGTGGTCCATGTCCTAAGAGTGATAGTTTGGAATTATGTTTAGCTTGAGCGGATTCTTCATCTCTAAGGGGATCAGATGAGTCACCAACTCCATTTGGTCGCCTTCTGGTCTGACAGCTATCATCAGCATTTACAGCAAAGGCACTGTTCTCGTTAGAACCTATAGCTTTACCTGTGCTCACATTTCCATTTAAGATAGTAGAGACAGCTCCAGCAACTACTAGATCAGAAGCTAAAGGGGGGTTTCCTACATCATCTTTTACTGTGAAAAGTTCTCTATCTTCTTCATTGCTTGTTGCTTTGGTTGCATATGAACCATCTAGAGCATTGACATTTGATGTGTCCACAACTCCCATTCTCGGTGTGCAATCACCGTGATTTTCCTGTACTGTCTCTGCAGTAGCATTTCTTATAGGATGTCTAAAAGAATAACCTCTCTTCTTCTCAAACCGTCTTCTCCCATGAGGACTCATGCCAACTAGAAGAGCGCTTTCTAAATCTTCCTCAGATATCTCCTTTCCTCCATAATATCGCTTCACAATCTGCAAACAAAATTACAAAAACCCTCAAACACTAAAGATTAGAGTTAACAAAGCTCTTCGAGAACTTAAGCAAACAATGATCATCACACCAGAGGTCAAGGGGAAAGAAAAGGGAAAACCAATTACAGACAAAAATATAATCATACATCGGTCAGTTCACCACGGCGATTGGGAGGCATTGTTGGTCCATGGCGCAGAAGAGCCATGGCAGCTGTTCGTAATTGTAATGGAGACACACCTCCCTCTTCATAGTTTACGTTGGACGCTTGTCCTGGATCAATTACCCTACGAACATAGAGAGGAATCCCAAATTCAGAGGCTATCTTTCTCTTATACTTCTCTGCAGCAGCATGGGCAACTTCATGACAGTCCACGCAAAGCAGGACAATATCATGAGAGCGGTGGCTTTTCAAATGCTCAGGGAAATGCATTCTATAGCATGATGGGATTATTCGGTACCGCAAATAGTGATTTCCTTCACCACAGCCAACACATATATTTTTCTTACTCTGTATATAAAAATCATTGCCTTCATCCTCTGGGTGACCTTTGGGTTCAAAAAGAAGTATTATAGCTGGTGGATCTTCATCAATAAGTTTTGCCAGATCCCGATTGAGGTACCTGTAAAATATAATATTAATCACAGTGAAACTACAACTTTTTTAAATTGAACAGAAGCAAGTGAAAAGCACACCAACCATTCTAGCTTCCTTCGATCACAGTAACAAAGCAGCCGCCCATCATTAGCATAGATCCGACAATTATGATAAACAGGAGATTTACAAGAGAATTTCTGAACAAACAAATCTCGAGAAGCCTTCCTAGAAAATTGTTTTGAATTTTTTACGCTATAGTGTTTATAGGCTATAGCAGGTCTCAGGTTACTGATAACCAACAAAGAATAATTAAATATAGAAAGTGGACAACTCCCATTTGGACCCAGGCACTTCTGAAGAATTACTGAATAAATATCATCAGTATTACCCAAATTATCTGCAAGCAAATGATAGACATCACTTAGGTGGCTGCAAACAACAGGAGATGGAGAAGGGAAGAAAGAATTGAGACCCATTTCCACGTTGATATCAGCCTGAGCTATGGCATTGTATATTTCAGAGTGACTTGCCGGAGGCTGATTTGCCAAAGCAACTATTGCCTGGTCTGACAATACATATCTCAAGCTCTCATCATGAACACGAGCCTGAAATGATAAACATGCCACCAAATAATCAGCTCATATACAAAAACCAATTTCCTGACATACAATGGAATGCATTCAACACCACATCAAAAAAGTATTAAAAATGTAAAATTCAAGGATCATGAGTCTGTTCATTTGAAATAAAACTGAATGTAATCATAAAAAAATTAAGATCACAACTAGTGACATAGGCCTTGCTTGTTTGGGATCATCAGAAAATGACTTTTCTCCTTCTTCTGCAGGAAGAATGGTTTTTTTTAAGGAGAAGTTGTTTTGTATTTAGATGCAGTAATTGAGAATGACTTTTTAACAAGAATGGACAATTTTAGAGATCAAAGTTTCTTTCTCTTCTAATTTTTCCCCTTATCAGGAGAAGCTAAAATTTTTAACTTTTATTTATAGGAAGATTTCTCATTTTCATTAACTTCTCATTTTTTTATAAGTTTAAACAAACAGGTATATTTTTATCAGAATGCATTATTTTTTAAAAAGAAGTAATTTATTCTCAAAATAAGCCCAAACAAACAGGGCCATAGAGATACCAAAATAATCACCACAAAAAAAAAAAAACCAGCGCTAAATTTTGGAAGCATTTATTAAATTTAACTGACCATCACATCTCTCCATGCACATAGCCGCCTTACAAAATTCTGAAACTGAAATCAGAGAACCATGTTAGATCAATATATCCAACTAAAGAAACACTACTTCAAACTTGTACAAAAAGAAGCAAACCTGGGTTTCATTGGAAACTGATGGAAAACTTTCACGGCTCACATGACGTGAAAATAATGATGATGCAGTAGATTCTCCTGGAGAAGCTTCAATCTCTTTTGTGAAAAGTTGCAAACAAATCATGTTTGAGCGCCTACTAGCCTCGAGAAGAAAATGGAATTTGTCATCGGAACAGGAGTTTTCTGACACAATAGTAAATTCAGAATTTTGACGCAACATATTTAGCAAAGAAAGCTCCTAAAGAGTTATTGAGTAGAGGAATGGCTAAGCAAAAATCTTTCTTTCAGCTAGTGCAACATAGGAACATTTACTTATTATCTGTTATATCAATGTTCTGCAAAATGGATTAACACTTGGGGCCAAACCATATGGATTGCATATCTCAGGGACATAGTGACCTGCTTATTTTCACAGCCATGGGGGCGAGGGGGAGGGGGGAGAGAGCCCAATAAGGTAAGCTTTCATGCATTCACTGTATTTATTAATATGCTTAATATTCAAGAAAAAAAAATGTTGGCCTTATACTTTTTCTCTTATTCCTTAACACATCAGATAAGACAGCATACCATCATCCAGTTGTTTGAGCTCAGTGATCAAACAGTTTGCAATATACAACAAATAGTGTGCATCTGTTTGTGCATAATGTACCATTTCTGCAGAGAGGGGGCGTTGTCTCCAGTCTTCACGCTACAATTAAATGTTAAAAAATGAAGAAGAGGAGGAGGAGGAAGAAAGTAGCCATTCTAGTCACTAATTAGCAACAAAACATCCAAAAACCAGAGAAATGTTATTGTGCCTATCCATAACATTTTAAGTTGTGAAAGAAATATGGTAAAACCAAGTTCCATTCATTGGTATGCCTCATCTTAAAGACTTTTCAGATCATAATAAATGCCTAGATCATTAACAAATGATGTAACAGATTTTTGAATGATTCATTTCCAATGTAATCAATGCCTGGCTCAAAACTTTTCATTGTTTAGATAGCTATTTCTGAATCAGCAGAAAAGGGAACTTCTCTACGGAATGATTTAAAAATCTCTTTTCTTCTTTCCTGCTGGTGTAACTCCAATATCAATTTAACCACTGACCACTAAAAAGACAGAAGAGATTACAATTTACGTCACTTTCCATATAGGTAGCTAAAACAAGTTCATAATCCAACTGCATCCAACTATTGTCATTTTAAAATACTTCTAATTTCCCCTTGGTTTCAATTCAATCAACACAAACTGTAATCTCAACTGTTTGGGGTCAAATTCCTTTTAAAGTTTCATTTTAATTCCATGTAAAAATCACAATTGTAGTTTATGTGACTGAACAACTGAATCTGTAATTAGAAACAAGGTTACAAAAAATTCATAAAAAAGAAGATGTGAACTGAACGGAAAAATAGTTTATTGGTTCCATTCTAGATAAGATACTGCCATCCTTCGGGGAAAATCACATAGGATGCCAAAATTTTATTATGTGCTATTGACACTACTTTATTCTAGAGACTGGACTCTGCTATTTATGACACATGAATTAAAGAAAAATTCAGGCATTACATTTTATTCAAAATTTTCCATGCTACATATTTTAAATTATAATTTTGCTAAAGACAACCAATGAACCCTTCCAAAGAAGGAAGATCATGCACGATCAAGGTCAAACCTGAAATAATTTATTTGTTGTGACACCACAGTAAGTTTCAAGTAAATAAGCCAGTGATTTTTGTGGCTTTGACAGCACCTCACATGCCTGCATTAAAGTAACACAAATTGATGCAGTCAATTGGAAAATGCAATCTTTTCCTGTCACTATCATGGCATCTAAAACAAGACCAAGTAACATAACTTGGATAGCTCACCTTTGAAGTATCAAATAGATTAATAACGTATATATGGAAATCTCTCTGTAGCCAGACAACATCATTGTCAGCTCCATGAAACACCTATCCACAAATTTTTTCCATGAAGAAACACAGGCATATAAATCAACTAGGCTATTTGCAATGAATAAAAGGCTCTAATACCAAATATTTGGTTTCAATTATATATACACAAAACACAATCTACCAAAAATAAGCATGACTCCAGTGGAACTTTTTGAAGTAATTTATGTTGATGTGTAAAGATCTTTTTTTTTTAATTTGGGGGGGGGGGGGGGGGTAAAACTTGCTAGTTTATAAAGATATTTCATGCAGATATAGTAACTTCTATAACTGAACGCATATTTCCCACTTCTGTATAGTTAAACAGTCTAGAAATGTGATGGCAATAACTTACATACTTTACAAATTAAAGGATTGGAAAAAATTGGGCGAAGAATGCCACCCATTAAATCATGCAGGGCAATTGTGTCCACCAAATAATCTTCCTGCTGAGTAGATATCTGCTTGATAACATACAAATACTGATGCATCAAAAATTTCATCCCAAAATAAATAACTGGTTTAAAGAAATCAGAGAAGAGGACCTAAAAGAAGCATAACTTGACCTGAACTAATGCTGTAAAGCCTAGAAAAGATCGTAAGCTATGTTGTTCTGTGTCCACAGCAAAGAACCTTTCTTTACTCAATACATCGACCAGTTCCTTTAATTGCAACTCTGTATCAACCCAAACATATGCATCGTTCATCTTCAAGTCCTCAATCTCAGTACTAAAGTCAATTTGAAGCTGAGGATTTTTTAACAATGCTGTAATCTCTGCCTCAAATGGATGCAAAATTGAAGTATTCACTGTGAAAACAACAATAAACTTAGCTTAACCTTTATCATCTTGCATAGAGAACTCAATGTGGTTAGTGGACATCATTCATGCCATGATGCCTTATTATGGATTTTCATGAATCAAGACCATTTATTTGACCGTAGCTAGAAGTAAGAAGAACCTTGATCAAATTATTTGCTTATCAAATGACCACTTAGCACGGCCAAAATAGAAATTTTCCTTGCATTGTTTGCACAGATAAAGCAACTTGCTATACTTATCAACTACTATGCACATGAGTTTAGTGCTATCAAATTTTCTACTATGAGTAATTGAAAATTTATTGCTGTAACCAACGCATTGTGTTTAACACGATCACTTACTCAGTTAATTGTTACCACGAACATCAAATTTAATCTTTCTTCAGTATCGTTTCATTAGCAAAACCATTGAAATGAAAGTGTAACTACTTCTGTTATATCCATGTTTTCCGCAGCTTGACCAAATTCTACCATATATGTACTGATTGCTTGACAAAAAGCCCTTCACTTTCCATCGAGAAATACTTCTTCTAAGAATTGTAAGCATGCGAACATAACAAAAATACGTCTTCCTTACAATTTTCCAACTGAGCATCAGGATTAAACACATAAATTTTACAAAAAACCCCTTCACTTTCTCAGCAACCAAACGCAGTGACGACTATGCGCATAAAAGGAATAAGAAATGTACCATCGCTAGAGTCATTGAGCTTCAAGTGTTTGAACTTAGTGTACGAGTTATCCGCTAAAACACGCTTAAACGCATACTGTGGCTTTGATTCGGCATGTAAGTAACATAAACTCGGAGGAGACTTCTGCTTACGCCGTCTCCGGAACCGTGCAGTGAAGTAGATTGAGATAGCTGCCACAGAAGCGATCACGAATGCCACTCGCATCTTGTATTTAGGTTCCATGTTGTTTCTCTTTTCTTCTTCTGCTTCGTCCGTGCTTTGACCAGCTCGGGTTTTTAGCAGAGGGACGATCGGAGGCGGTGACTCTTCCGGCGGCCCTGTCTAACTCGCGCCTGCGCTGTGGGCTTATGTGGCACCGTAATCTGTTGACATCTATCCAATAAAATGGGCTTGTGGATAAAAGCCCAATTCAGACAAATAGAAGATAACTATTATTAGGCTGAGGTAGACATGGCCCAAAACTCAATTCACGAACCAGGCCTTAAGAACTAGCCTTTTTTTTTTTATTAATTTGACTCTGACTTAACCATCTATCATTTAAAGCTGACTAGTATTTCAGTTTAACATGGAGTGAAAATGGGTGTTACTAATAAAATATAGGAGTTTAATTTTTTCAAATTTATAAATTTTTATCAGATTATTGTAATTTTTAAAAATATAAATCGTTGATCGCACTTTTCTCTTTAAAACCAAACTAATTTCATTATTTTTTTATGAAAAGTGTTTTATGGATAAATGTTTTAAGATCTCACAATGACTCTATTATTAACATTCATTGTTGGTCCCTAAAATCTAAGGAAAAAAAAATTAAATACTACCGTAGCCCTGAGTCTAGTTTTACGGTCTTTCACAAACTCCCTCATCCTTTTTTATATTATAATAAAATATACTATGGATCGCTCCACTTTAAAAAAAAACTCCAACATTAATTTGTGAGGCAGTATTAAATATAATACTATGGTAGTGCTGGAGTTTTTCTCAAAACCTAGGTCGTTGTTGAATTCTCGAAGTGAAAACTGGGTGTTAATTAGACAGTAATTGGACTTTCTACAAATGGACAAGAAGTCCAAATCTTGAAGTATACTTGATTCGTTGGATGTAACATTAAAGATTATGTGTTAGAACTTGTTAGTCATAATTTGATATTACCAATTTTGTTAATCTTGTCAAGTTGATCCTCCTTAGCTCAAATGACCCAGGAATTATTCCAAGCACTGATGAAGAATCTTCCGAAGATGCTGATACTTGTGATCGAACCAGAAGCAAGAAAGCAATTATCATGGGGTGGACATGATATTAAAATAGTGAGGGCCACCCCGAAGCTGCCTTTCAGCCATTTATGACAACTGTCCATAGATTCGACCACCACTGCCCCTGAATAGGTCAATGTATGGCACTAATGTAATCAATTATGTTAGGATAGTTATGGTTTCAACACCACAACAATTATGTGTAAACTCGCCCAGTTATATTTTGGGGTTGTTATGACAGACGCTAATACCATAGTTGGATACAAAGGGCCATACTTCATTATGCCAAGTGCCAACAAATTTCAACCTTAACTTACCACAATCAGGCACTGTGCTTCTCAACGCTGAGGAACTATAGATTTTACTCGACATTTCTACTATTTGCCTCCTCCTCCTGCTGGAGACTCCATCAAGACCTGCCCAGAGGTCAGTTTGACACGTTACATTTTCAAAAGAACAGGTAAGTAACGATGAAAAGGCAGAAAATTGATCCTTTCACAAAGGTTCTATATATTATTTGTATGCTATTTGTTTCTTAGTGATAGTTTTCTTGATTTTGCAGACAGCTTACGACAATTTCCGCCGAGTTATGTGGGTTCTAAGAACCTGTATGATAAATGAATTTTAAGAAACTTCAGAGAGGCTTTATTTGTGGCAGTGCTTCATTGAAGAGTTGGTTTCAGAGCTGAAGTAACGAGACCAAGACAAATAGCTGGTAGGCTGGTAGCGAGGGGAAGGTGGTGAAAGTTTAGCTGGGAATGAATGATGATTGATGATAATTTGGATTTGGCGAAGAGAATTAATAATAATAAAAAAGTCACTTTTATTTGGGTTTGTTTCCCACCAAGGAAAAGGTAAGACAGTGATTTCTCCTTTGGGTCATTAGTCAAGGAAAGCCTCTGCTGCACTCTGTCGGCACAAAACGAGACGTGAAAGAAAGTTTAAAGCATCCAGAATTGATATTACTAGTCACATCTCATGCTCAAGTTACCTTCCAAGAAATAGGATCAAATCATACTAACCACTGGGTTGCTTCAGTTTTCTTTCTTAACTTACGGATTTTTTTTACGCACCTTTGTCCATGCTTTTGCCAAGGTAAAAAAAAGATGAAAAAGTTATTTTTTAGTGTTTTGCGTCATTGTAACACGTGAAGGTCATTACTGAAAATTGCTCAGTACTTTCCTGGCAGTGACTGATAATAATGACCTTACTTTCAACTCACTTCTTCATTATCATTACTCTGCTTCAGTTAAACTCAGTTTTGTTCCTTACTGCCCTTAACTGTAAGATGCCCACTCTTAACCCAAACAAGGACTCCATGCCTTGGAATTTTAGAAACAAGTGTGTGTGGTGGGGCTGGATGGGGCTTGCAAGTGTCATCCCACGATCTCTTGCCCCAACTGACCAGTAGAAGGAGTAGGCCACTGGGTTTAGAGGGTCGACTTTGAAATTTTACAATTTTCATAAAAATAAATTTATTTAGGTATCTCTAAATATTAATATTTTAAAATAGTAATTCATAATAATGCTCTAAAAAGAGTTTTCTTTTTCTTTTCTTCTTTGTGTTAATATTTGGGTAGCTTGATTGGTTGAACTAGACCTATTATAAAATGCAGGAAGCATCTAGAATGGCTGATAATTAATATCGTCCTTTCTGTTTGGTCAATGAATGTGCACATGTTAAAGCAGTGCAATTTGGGTATCTTTATGCATTAATAGAACTAAAAAAGTTAGGTGCTATCTGATTTTAATGGGTCCAAGAGAGCCCACGTAATTAGTACTCTTCTATATATGGTAGTTCTTTATGAACATTAATTGAATTATGGCACAGCCTCTCCTAGCACAATGACTAAGCTCCTCCAGGGTAGATAGCAGCTTCTCTTATGTTAAACAGTCTTATTATCCATCTATGACAAAGTACAATTTGATTACAGCAATATGGACAAAAATCATGCTCTTATGATAAGCCCATTCTCTATTGCTAGCGAAAGTGTTATTACTTTACTCTCCAGTGGAGAAATGGTGGCCACAAATTGCTAAGGCTGCTTTTAAAAAGGTATGTTAGGTCGAAGTATTTTATTGAAAGAATAATAACTATTTTACATTTTAATATAATAATACAGAAATATTTTTAATTGTAAAATTTATTTAGATATAAAATATTTTTATATTAATAAAATTATTGTAAAATGTACACAGAAATATTTCTTTATATTGTGTTTCAATTAAAAAATATTTATTATAAATTTTTAAAAATTTTTGTTTAAATTAAATTTAAATTCCAAAAAACTATCTCTCTCAGTATATGTATTTTTTTTTAAGTTAAAATTTTTAGCTTATAAAAAGCAATCAAACTTTTTTTAAAGCATTTTTTTTTACATAAACTCATACAAAAAGCACCTTCTTAAATTCATGTGTTTTTTTTTTAAAAAAAAAGTCCAAACAGAATCTAAATGGATAATTTCTTTAAAACTGCTTGATTTTATTTATAATACTATGATCAGTGTGTTAATTAATAGACACGAATCTCAAATAATTCACTTTCTTCGGTCCAATCAAAAGTGAGTCATTTATGCTAAAAGTAAAGAATTAAAATCAAGTTACAATTTAATCCTAAGAAATTAATATAATTAAAATTTGAATATGTAATAACATACTTAGAATTACCATTGGGTAGCTTAAGTAATAGCAGGGCGGACCTTTTTTATCAAGGGGTTAAAGAGAAAAAATGGAACATATTAATAAAAATATATTAATTATATATAATAATTAAAAACTTAAAATAGTTAAATATAATGTATAATATATAAATTAAAATAAATTATTAATTATAAATAATTATTTATAATTATTTTTTAAGAGAATTATGCTTGACTTTTTTTATTAATTTAAATTTAATTAGTATATAATTTATATTAAAAGTAATGATAATTTTTTTTTAAATGTCAACAACTAAATTATTTATAAACAATTCATTGTCCATTTTATTTTATAATTTTATTTTGATAGTTTTTATTCTTAAGAAATTCTTTTTTTAATTGTTATAAATACTAAAAAAATTAAAATAAAATGAATTAATCAATTAATCAAATGAAAAGGATTGCATATTTGTATTTACATGTAAAAAAATGTTAGGTATGTACTCACAATTTGTATGATTTTGTACCAAATAACAAATATTATACTATTATACTAAAAAAAATTGAAAACTAGCCCCCCATCCCACGAGGACATTCTGCCATGAGTGGAGATAAGACTTTTGTGTTGACTCCTTTCCAGTGCGCACAAAAACAGAGCCTAAGTTCTACAGAAGCCAGAAGGGTGAGGGAGAGTTTGAAGCAAGCCATTTGAGCTTGTGTCACTGACAAAGCATCTGTACCAAGACACCAACCTATAGTTGGTGTAGAACAATGGCAGCTTTGGGTTGCTTCAAGTGAGAATATGAAGGGGTTACTGTAAAGTGAGAAGGAATCCCTTTACAAGCAACCAACCACACAATTTGAATATAGCATCCTCTTCAACTTCTTTTCATCTTATACTATCAAATATGAAGGATATTGGAATATAAAATATTGGTGATTATTATGTTACTCCTGAGTAGCAATACTCAGAGTAGCATTTCTAATTTTTTAAATTTAAATTTTAAGTTTTTTTTATATTTTTTATTTTAAAAAATAAGTTAAAAAAATTTAAAAAAATTATAAAATATTAAAAAAAATTACATAAAACATTAATCAAAAAATAATTCAAAAACATAATAAAAAAACTAAAAAAAAAGTTTTTAATTCTTTTTTTATTTTTTTAAATTTTCTTAACTTATTTCTTAAAATAAAAATTATAACAAAAATTAAAAAATTAAAATTTATAATTTTAAAAATTAAAAACAACTCCGGAGAAATGGTCTAAAATATTACTCCCTCCGTTTCAAATTATCTGTCGTTTAAGGTAATTGCACAAAAATTAAGGTAGCTATTAAATAGCCTCAATTCTAGCAAAAAATAATTATATTTAACTAAATTACCTTTATTAAAGTCAACTTAAACTCTTATTACTACTTTATTAAAGATAATAATAAATAAAAATAATATTAAAAAAATAATAATTAATATTTCATTAATAATATAAAATAATAAATAATTTAAAATAAAATAACGCTTTCAAAACTATAATAATTTAAAAAAAAGATTACCATTCTTGGCATTGTCAGTCCCATCCTTTGACCTGGGATAACCTAACTGGCCGAGGATTAATCGTCCGACTCATGCTACCCATATAGGTACAGCTCCTCATGTTTATTTCTCGTTAAGTGTGAAACTTTGCATTATTCCTGGTACCCCAAATTTATTTATTTATTTATTTCAATTTTTTATTTATTTATATTATTTATTAATTTTTTATTTATAGTAATTTTTTTAAAAATTTTTAAAATGATTTTATTTTTTCTTTAAAATATTTATTTTTTTAAATGTATGATTCTTTTAAAATTCTTTTAATTGTTTAAATTTTTTTAAAATTTATCATTAGTTTATTATTATTAAAAAATTTTAAATTTAAATTTAAAATAACATAAAAAAATTTTAAAAAAATTTTAAAATTATTCTACAACCTAAAATGTAGGATAATAAGGGCTTTATTACTGTATAAAGAAATAAAGGTGTGCTATACGTTTTGGTACAGTATTTAATCCTAACAATCATATTAAATATTTTTTTAATATAATAATAAATATACAAAAATATTTTTTTAAAAGAAGCTAACAAAACTAAAAATATAAAGATGCGACACTTCTATAATTTTTTTATAATGTAAAATATCAATAAATAATAGTATTTTATGTCTTTGGACATATTTAAATTTTTATCTAGCATACTGTTATTTGTTTATAATATTTTAAATATTATAATATAAAATATTCATGTATAAGATATTATAGTAATTAAAATTTTAATGTTTGGTATAATAATAAAAAATTATAAAGAAAAAGGAATATAACTAATATTTTATAAAATTAAAAAAATTACGAATATAAAATTCCAGTCTAAAATGGTGGCATATTTAATTAGTTTCTTTGTATCCGCTTGGACATTTTGAATGTGTATTGAGATACTAAAACAAAAATTATGATATAGCAACGAATTCTTTAGATGCCTTCTTATATTTTAAATTAAATTATTATATTAAAAACAAACGTTTTTAATACCTTCAAAGATATTGAATAATTATAACTGAAGATAACATTATGATAATTATAGCTATCAAATCAATTAACTGAGGCCCTCTAATGGGTTGAGAGGCCTCAAAATTTCTTTTTTATTATTTGTCGTTTCTTTAAATTAAACAATTTTGATTATTTAAAAGTCTTGTCCTTTCATATATAATCACAAATACAATTTTGACCCCACTCTTTAATTGTTCTCTCGACAGCAGATATGATTGGTTTGTCATATATCTGAAAGGCATTAAATTATAGGCGTTTTCTAGCCGCTCACAGTTACGTTACGAGAGGAAGTGTTATTTCATTTAATTATTAAATTAATTGTGAATTAAAAAAATGATATTTTTTCATATAATTGGATATCCTTTTTTATCACTTAAGAATAGGACAGAATTCTCCTAAATTATATGAAAACCAACAAAGTTTTAGAGAAAATAGAATTTGGATCTCGACATCAAATGCATGAGATGCATTATTTAGTAAAATCGTATTTGTTTAATACACATTAGATGGTTATGATCTCTCAAAATTTTTTTAAAACAAATATGTTTCAAAATTCATATAAAAAAATATAATTAAATCCTAACCATTTAATTTACGTTAAAAGTCCCAAAATTAAAAATGGAAGAACAAAGATCACGTCATTTGCATATATTTGTTTCCTCATAATTTCAACCATACAACAAGGGTAATGCATCTCCTTCTTATAAACTTTACCTAGCTCATTAATCATTGTCAATTAAAAATAAATAAACTATATAGTTTCAATAATGTAAACAATAAATGTAACAATTATGTGTGCAAATCTCTTTGTAATTATTGGAAAATTTTTTCTGAAGTTCAAAGATGACAAGCACAATTATTGAATATTGGTACAATGAGATTAATTTGCAAAAACAATATTATGATTACAACATGTATACTATATTAAACAATATCATTCACAAAATTGTTAAGATAATTATTGGTCATAATTGTAATTGTGATTACATGTATTTGATAAGAAAAAATTAAATAGTCACAAAACTCATGTATAAGTTTGTATGTAACTGTGTCTAATTATAACAATATAATTTAAGTACATAGTAATTTCATATATAATTTTTTGTTCTAAGTATTTTTAAATATATTATTTTAAAATTATGTCTTATGAGATACACTTTTTTCTTTTATATTTTAAATATCTATAATATTACCTTAAAAAAATACATAACAATGAGGCATCATCTATAATAATCTATGTGTGTGTGCGTTGTGTGGTATTGTGCGTTGTGTGTTGTTGTGAGGGATTGTGTTGTGTATTGTGTGTGTGTGTGTTTTGTGAGTGTAACACCCTAATTTACCAGAATCATTACTTACAACGTATTGTTCACTCTGCCAGTTAAAATATCATAACCCTACAAGGTCTTCAGGACTTTTCATTGACTCACGATTTTCTTCACATCCTTAGGAATTAAACTCACAACCCACCGCTTAAGGCTTTGTTATTCGCATTCTTGGTTACCTATTGGGGGATTCTTGGAGACGCGAAGAAAATAGTGAGGCAGTGAAGAGTCCTAAAGACCCTGTAAGGTTCTAGTACTCTAGTTGGAGAGCCTACATTACGTTATGAGTAATGATTTCAAAAAATCGGAGTGTTACAGCGAGTGTGTGAGTTGTGTGGTTATTTGCATTGTGTTGTGGGTGTGTGTTTGTATGTGTGTTGTTTGTCTGTGTGTGTGTTGTGTTGTGTGTGCGTGTTTGTGTGTACCTGTGCGTTGTGTGCGATGTATTGTGTGCTGTGTGCGTGTTATGTATTATGTGTGTGTGTGTGTTATCTGTTATGTGTTATGTGTGTCTGTTGTATGTTGTATGTTGTGTGTTGTGTGTTGTGTGCTTTGTATATGAGATTGTGTGTTGTGTGTGGGTGTGTGTTGTGTGGTTGTTTGCATTGTGTTGTGCATTGTGTTTTTGTGTGTGTATTTTTGTGTTTTGTGTATGAGAGTGTGTGTATTTGTACGTTGTGTTAGGTGTTTGTGTGGTTGTGTATAGAGCTGTCAAAACGGGTTGGGCCTGCTGGGTTGGCCCGCCCAGGTCGCTTAGAATGGTGGGTTGGGTTTGAAATTTGCAACCTGCCAAAATGGCGAGGCGAGTTAGTGGGCCAACCTGCCAAATTTCCCTCATTTTCTTTGTTTTTTTGGCGGGTTGGCATTTTTTAGCTTGCCAATTTTGGCGGGCTGGCCCATCCCACCCCGTTTAAGGGGCGGGTTGATGTCAAACGGAACCCGCCCCGTTTGACAGTACTAGTTGTGTGTGGTTATGTGCATTGTGGGTGTGTGTGTGTTATGTAGGATTGTGTGTGTGTGTGTGTTGTATGCATTGTGTGTGAGATTGTGTGAGTGTTGTTGTGAGGGATTGTGTATTATGTGTGTGTTGTTATGTGTGGTTGTATGCTTTGTGCGCTGTGTTTTTGTGTTTGTGTTACGTGTTGTGTGTGGTTATGTATGCTGTGTGTATCTGTTGTATGTTGTGTATTGTGTGTATGTGTGAGTGTTGTGTGTGGTTGTATGCGTGTGTGTAACATGTTGTGTGGATTATGTGTGTGTTGTCTGCTTTGTGTGTGGGATTGTGTGTTGTATGTGTCATTGTTCTGTGTGTGTTGTGTGGTTGTTTGCATTATGTTGTGTGCGTTATGCGTTGTGTTTATGTGTGTGTGTTTGTATTGTGTGTTGTGTGCGTGTTTATGTGTACATGTGCATTGTATGTTGTGTTTCTATGTGTTGTGTATAGGTGTGGTTGTGTGTTGTGTATGTGTGTGTATGATGTGTGTGTTGTGTGGTTGTTTGCATTGTCTTGTGTCTTGTGTGTGTGGTTATGTGCCTACGTGTGTAACGTATGGTGTGAATTGTGTGTGTGTGTTGTTTTGTGTATGTGCATGTGAGTGTTGTGTGTGTGGTTGTGTGCTTATGTGTTTGTTGTACGTAGTTGTATGTGTATATGTGTTGTGAGCTTGTGTGAGTGTTTAGTGTTGTGTGTGTCTTGAATATTTGTAGTAACGACCATGATGAAAAAATGTTTAATACTATCATTGTACTAAATGTTCAGCACTTCGCCACATGTGGAGCTGTTTGGCATTAGTTACTCAAGGAGGCACTCTTAAAAAGCATGTCCTAAGAATTAGAATATATAATTTGTTGATACATATAAATTGAATCTCAAATATAAATTGTCTGATTTTAATTTTTTTTCATTGTATTCCAAATAAATTAGTTTTAATATTTTGTATATTTCAAAATTTTGGTATATTTTTATATATGTCATTACAAGAATTAAAAAAAAAAGTATTTTGAGAAAAAAATAATTCCTACAAAATATTATTAAAGGCAACAAAATAAGTTTTTTATTTATCATCAAATTTAGTACCTACTTATTATTTTTTTAAAAAAATTCTTATTGTATTCCAAATAAATTATTTGTAACATTTCTTATATTTCAAAATGTTGTCTTGTATTTTTTTATAATATCATTACAAGAAACTAATAAAATATTTAAAACTAAAAAATAATTCCTATAAAATATTATTGAAGGCAACCAAATATATTTTTTATTTATCATCAAATTTATTTCTTACTATCAGACTAAATTTGTTCCTATGACTTTTATATTGTATTTTTAATCTTCTTTTCTTTTATTTTTTTAAGAAATAATAAATAGTTAGTCAATATTATTTTTATATTTTTTAATTTTTAAGCGGTAGTGACTAACTAAAATTTTAAATAATTAAATTCTTATTTAAAAAAATAGATTGAGAATCCACCAATGTGAATACACTAATTCTAAATTGGATGCATCCCAATACACTTGATTGAATATGTGCTTGAACTGAATTATATGTTTAATGAATAACACACATATATGTGTATATTATTTTGTCATCCCTTTTTTTTTTTATTCTGTCATCAACGTATTATAAAATTAAAGTTTGAGACAAAGTTATTTAACAAAGTAGCTATGCTCCCTCACTCAAAAGAGATAGGGAATTCACCTAATACATCGTAGACCTCATCCTCTCTAAATGAGGGAGCTGCTCTTTTTAAATAACTTAGCAATGACCTAAACTTGATTAGGTATTATATTGTTGATGTTAGTTACAAGGGTGGACACCCACATACAAAGAATTTTTGGTTACAAGTGGAATGTTTGATGCAGGATATGCAGGAGGAGGTGAAATTATAAGATGGTTAACTAATTTTATGATTATAATAATCTTTATCAAGATGTTCGAACCCCATTCCCCACACCCCCAGGCCCCAGCTGCGGTAGTTTGAATCATGGAAACATGCACGTGGACGTTTCTTGCCATATCGCTGCCCTGTCTTCTTAACGCGCTTTCATGCTTTGCACCACATGCATGCCTGTGGCTGCACATCAATTTCATATCAATCGGCCCCTACATGTCATCATTAATTCGATCCATTAATTACTTCTTTCTTTTCACATATCTTTACATTTCTATTACAACTAAACACATTAATTCATAGATCTTAATAATAAGTAATAATATTAGATATGATCATATATATGAGATAATGAGAATATGTTGTATTTATCTATACTAAAGCTTCATATTTTATGTATTTCATAATTTAAAAAAATAACATATAAAAAATTAAATATTAAACTCACTAAAAGTTATTCAAGACAATTAATTTTTTTAAATTATTGTGTGCTTCTAAATATAAGTGTCATATGTTCTTTTTTTTTATGGTAAATTTTCGTATGTTCTTTATTTATTATTACTTCATCCATTTTACAATATTTTCTAATAAGGAATACTTAATGTTAATGATAAAAAAATTTTAAATACTTATATTATTAAAATTGATAAAAAAAATTGACTAACTGCATGTCTCTTAGGTGAATATTTTTAAAAAAATATGTTTATTTATATAATATACTTTGATACAAAATATTAAAAAAATGATTTTCAAATTTATTATAAAAAATAGAAAAAATAGTTTTAATATTCTCACATGTAAATATTTTATAAACGGATTTAATAATAAAAAAATTAAAGAGATTATCTAGCAATAATTCGGAGCAAAACAACAATTTGCCCTTATTCCAAAACTGTCCTTCGGTTTTTTGCCCGGATTTAATGACGAAATTACCCTGCGGGAGACAAAGAGGGGATGTTTCCACTATCATTTGTTAAGGGAAGTCCCATTTCATTGGCCGAGGGAACGTCACATTGAGGGCGGGCTCACAGAATCGTGACACGTGTCAGAAATCCTCGTGATGCGGGCAGTTAGACTCAAACTTTACAGCGTCCACGTGAGTAAGAACGCAATAGGTCACATGACTAATGTCTGAAGAACGGGACCCATCCACTATCCTTTGTTAAGGGATGTCCCATTTCATTGGCCGAGGGAACGTCACATTGAGGGCGGGCTCACAGAATCACGACACGTGTCAGAAATCCTCGTGATGCGGGCCAGTTAGACTCAAACTTTACAGCGTCCACGTGAGTAAGAACGCAATAGGTCACATGACTAATGTCTGAAGAAGGGGACCCATCCAACTGGAGTGCTCCACGTTGCACGGTGCTTAGATCAGTCACGTGCGCTCACCGACTATTTAGTTTGTATATTTACATTAAACTATCAACGCGTCTGTCGTTTCAAAGATGATAATTTGCTAGTTCCAAAACCTTCAGAATTCTGATAAAATAAACTGGATTACAATTCAAAATTGAAGATAATATTATATATTATTTAATTATCTATCAAATGAAATATTTTTATATAATATTAATATCAAAATAAATTAGCTAGAGTATCAATACTAAAATATGATAATTTCTTGTTTGTACATATTATATACATATTATAAAAATTAGTTTTTTTTTATAAATTTAGGGGATTTTACACTTTTTCACCATAATCTTTAGTTGTTATTGTAATTTCCTCCCTAATATATTAATTGTAGCACATTGCACCCTAAACTATCATAATTTAGTCAAATTACCCCAACCGTTTAATTAAGTATTAAGATTAATGGTTTTATTTAACATGAGCTAGTTATGTAATTAAAAAAAATTGATAGAAAAAAATAATAAATTTATTATGTAAAATAGCACAAATATCATAAAAATAAATGATATGAAATTTCTAATTAACTTTTATTTTTTGTTTCTATGAAGTTTTTTTAAGAATAAAAATAAAAGTTAATTAGATATTTCATATCATTTATTTTTATGATATTTGTATTATTTTATATAATAAATTTATTATATTTTTTTCTATTAAGTTTTTTAATTACATAATTAGCTCATGTTAAATAAAATTATTAATCTTAACACTTAATTAAACGGTGGGGGTAATTTGACTAAATTATATTAGTTTAGGGTGCAATGTGCTACAATTAATAGATTAGGGAGGAGATTACAATAGCAACTAAAGATTAGGGTGGAAAAGTACAAAATCTCCATAAATTTATGTAGTCAACACCCTTTTTGATAAACATGAATAAAGAGTAATATTTTATATACAGGGTTATCTGTTCGTTATTTTACATAAACTATACAGTTAATTGCATTTGAATTTTGTGCCTGCTTTCATTAGTATTTTATAAATGAAACAGAAAATTATTAGTCTATGAATCAAAGGATTGAAAATGTGAAGAAAAAAATAATAAAGAGAATATACTATATACTATAATATAGTGACATATATTGCATTGAACATTGCCCATTTTTTGTCACTGGTTAAGTTTATTTCATTTATTTTAAAGATTCAAAGTTTGTTTGTTCCATTTCCATTTTCCATATATTCGTTTTGTCTTATCTTGAATGGAAAATATTTACATTCTATTAATTTTTTTTAAAAAGAAAATTCTATATTTTGTTAGTCATAAAGCATTAAAGACTAAGTGAAAAATAATATAATTTGATAAAAACCCACACACTTGTGAAAATCTTTAAAACTTGTTTGAAATTAACAATATTTGTGTATTAACAATTAACTGGTAAATTTTTTCGTCAATCCCACAATAAAACGTTAAATGTGTAAATTACATAAATGCAATTGATCAATCTTATTTAATTAAAAGGGCTGAGGAATATATCTAAACTGCAGATATGAGTATAATTATTTTATATTATATATCACTTTTTTTTTTTAGAAATTAAATGTTTTTAATTTCAAATCGATAAAAATATGAAAAAATAATATAGTTTTTAAGAATTAATAAATTTTATAGGGATTAGTAATTGGCAACAGTTCTGAGAATTATGTTTCATCTGCATTTCAAAAACATATACGACTTCTGAAAATCAATAAACAAATACTCAACAAGAATCAAATCTATTGAATTAAATAACTATTTTTGACTTTAGTGTTAATTAAAATGTTGTAACAAATTAACCACTTGTCTAAGAATATTGTCAAGCTGAAGTTTAATAGGAAAGGGACCTAATTAATTAGGACACCCACCCTAAATAATGGAGGTGCATGGTATTTGGGCCACCTATTATATTTCATATATAATTTAGATTATCAGAAGGAAATCATTTCCAGCTACTAAGGAATTTATTATTATTTCATGGGAGTTGCTGAGAGTTTTTATATTTTTTTATTTTTTAAAATTAATTAATTAATTTTTATATCAATTTTTTTCAAAATTTTTTGATATGTTTTTGTATTTTTTATAAAATTTTTTAAATTATAAATAAATAGTAAAAAAATATGGATGAATAATAAAAAGGATGTAAAAAATTTTGAAAAAATTTTAAAAAATTAAAAAATAAATACATGAGATAAAAAATACTTAATTAATTTTAAAAAATAAAAAAAAACATTTAAAAAAAAGGAAGAATGGTAGCTTAGTCCCCTTATTTCATATATAATTGTTTCAAAATTTTTAATAGTGTGAGTCTATCTACTCACCCAACCCTAAACTCATAATATATATATATATATATATATATATATATATATATATTCTTTTTTAAATATATATTCTTTATTTTATGGCTAATTTGATGTCAAAATATGACTTATAATTTGATAATTTTTAATAAAAAATATTAGTGACACTAATTATTAATTAATGTCCATAACAAATAAATTAAATTCCCAACAAAAATTTTAAGTATTGTACATATTGTCAAAACATATTAACTATGTTATTGATTATTTTTTGTCACATCAATTTAAAGGGTAATTCTAAGCTACTGCTACACAGGTCACATTGTGTGGCGGTAACTTAGCTTTTTAATTTTTAATTTTATAACTTTTTTACTTTTTTTTTACTTTTTTTTATTTTTTAATATTAATGAGTTATTATTTATATTATATATTTTTTTTTATGAATTTTTTAAAATTTTTTATACTTATGAATAAATAGTGTCAAAAAATTTATTGTGAATACTACAATAAAAATAGAAAAAAGTCTAAAAAAAAATTTAAAAAATCTTAAAAAATTTTTAAAAAATTATATGGCCTAAATAATAATTAATTAATATTAAAAAGTAAAAAAATTGAAATAAAAAATCAAAAAAAATACAATTTTAGTGTCAAAAGTTATGCTGTAATTTCAAAATGGGGCTGCACCATAGTGTTGCCCCAATTTAAAACAAGTGATAAATAATAAAAGTATTATTATTTTAATTATTTTGTGGTTACTACACTTTTAAAAGAGTATCTTTTAAGATATTTTCTTGTTGTTTGGAGGACATTAATGGTTATTTAATACTTCTTCTTGTTATTTTAATTATATTAATAGTTTTTTGGAATTTTTTTCTTGTAATTTGGATTGTATATAAATAAATTTAAAAAAATAAGTAAAGTATATATATATTTTTTATTCATTATGAAATTTTTTGGGTTAGTGGGTTTGGAACTGGGTATTTAGAAACTATTTATAACGGTTTTTGTTTTATTATTTTTTAAAATAATTTTTAAAAATAATTTTAAAAAATAATTTTATAGAACAAAAAAATAAAAATATTATTTGAGTAAAAATATTTTTCATTAGTTATTTTTTGTATTTTTTAAATAACAAATGGTGAAAAAAGTCAAAATATACAAAAATTATTTTTGTTTTTTTAGTTTCTAATTATTGTTTTCAAAAATAATTTTAAAAATAACTGATGAAAACAGTTACCCAAATAAATTTTTTTATTCTCAAAAAATAAAAAAATAATTTTTAAAATCTAAACCAAACAATATTCAATAATACTGATGGGGATGAACTTTGAATTTGATATCCACACATATTGATCTAGAATAAGTCTAATAATATTATACGGATATGATTCTGGGTGCTATAATACTCTACTCGTGTCTAACCCATGCTCATACCTAATTGTGGGTGGATTTTTTTTAAATACTAAAAAATTTAATTATTTAAATGTAAAAGTTTTAAACTTTTTATATATTATAAAGATACATTTTATTTTAAAATGATACTTCATAATTTTTTTAATATTTAAATATTTTGAAATAATGTCTTAAAATGATATTTTAAAAAAATAGTTATAGAATATAATATATTTAGAAACACTAAAAAGTAATTTATCATATATTATACTTAAAATATCTTATAAATATTCAAAAAATTAAAATATGAGTTAAAGAAAGGTTAAGCTAATGGTATTTCCAAGGATGCCTGTGTGTCGGTGATTCCATGGTTGTTAAGCTTTAGCAGTCAAACATGTATTAGAAGGTTGACTTACGTTCATAATGCTTTAAGTCTAGTTTATTTTATTTTGCATAAGGGAGGGACCTGTGATCATTGCCTTCTTTAGGGCTGAAAATTAAATAAAAATTTAGAACATGATTCATGTGAAACTGCAATGCCCCTTCACTTGACTTCCCTACCCCAACTTATACGCAACTCGTCATAAATTGCGTTCACCTTCAATAATTTTATAAAAACAATTTTTAAATATTTTTTATATATGGTAACACAAATTTAAATCAAGTTAATTATATTTCCAAACATTTAATATTATTTTATAGAATGATTTGAGGGCAACAAAATTATCTAAAGTAAATTATTTTTATGAAGTATATTATACTTAAAAGAGAGACGAAATTAGATATTGTGAATTAAAAAAAATTATTTTTATATATGTATATATATAATATAATTATTTTTCTTAAAATTTTTATTTTTATTTTTATTTTTTATTTTTTAAATATTATTATTTTTTATTTTTTTACTGTATTGTATTGTAGTTAAAGGTAAAAAAAATTAAATTTTTATAAATTATTAAATGAATAGCTTTGAACAAACAAAAATTGGTGAAAAAAGTAAGAAGGGACATGTACGCGTGTCAAGCATAAATTCCATTGTACGAATTCTCCACGAGGCTGCCAGTGATGAGAGAACATGGATATGTTATCTGTCTGACGGTTTTGCAAATTATGAAAGCTATCGAGGGCATTAATGTCATTGCAGTAGAATGTTAATGGGGGCTCATTAAATAAGGGCTGTCAGATAAGGACCGTTTGGTAATATGGAATTATAAAACAGGGCGGTTAGCAAGTCTTCTCACTTCTGTTCAACTCCCCTTACCTGCGAGGAGAGAGAAAGAGAGAAAGAGAGAAAGAGAGAGAGAGAGCAAAGGATAAAGAAAGGAACAAACGACAACTTAGAAACAGAGCTACTCTGTTCTGATTCTTTCTCTGTCTACACCTCTATTGCTCTACTCTCCCCCCCTCCCAAATCTTCCCTTTCATTTCAAGGAGCTCGCTTTCATATTTGCTACCTCTGATCTTTCCTTTGTTGCATTTGGTTGGAGAACCCAGTTTTGCTCATGGGTTTTGTCTATTGAATGGGAATTTGGAAGATAATTTGAAAAAAAAATGACTTGGAAAAGCAGAGGAGAGCTATCTTCTAGAAGTGTTATATCGCAGAAATGGGCACTTTTCCTGTGTCTGGGAAGCTTCTGTGCTGGGTTGCTCTTCACAAATAGGTTCGTAACTTATCTATATTGTATCTTTCCTTTTTTGGGATTTTTAAAGAGAGTTTCTTCTTCGCTTTGGAGAATTTGATTTATCCTGTTTCTGAAAACGAGTTCGAGCTATATTTTTATGATTTTCTATGTATAGTGAGGACTGTATATCTTATAATTTGTGTTCTCAGATCTTCATAATTAATTACACATGTGATTAATTCATTTACTTATAAGGCTTAGAGTTCTGGATAATTTTGAAATTCGATTATCTTCATTTCCTTTAGATGTTCCCATTAATATCTATTCGGTTTTTTATTCTCACTAAATGTATTTTTATACTTTCCATACCTATCATATGTTCACCAAAACTCCTAGCTCAAGTCGGATAGATCTGAATTCAATTGGAATGATCTAAGATGCCATTCCTATAAGATTGACTATTAGTTAATAGTCAATTCTGGTCCACCAGCTTTGCTCTATCTCTAATAATTTCCTGGTCATTTACTTCCTGGTTTCCTTTGCATTACTGATGTTTAGGACACTATCCGCAAGTTTAAATACTTTTTGTTTTTAGAGTTAAGAAAAATTACTGTTTATGCTAAACTTGTGCACATATCTTCTTCTCCTCAACCATCCTCCATTCTCCCAATTTCTTCAATGAGGAAGAAGACCTCTGACATCTGATATTTAATGTCATCCTAGGGTAGTTGTAACTGGAGGGCTTGATTTAGATTCCCCAGCTACTTAATTGGATCTGCGTTGTTATTTATTAAGCATAGTCCAACCTATTTGGAGTCATATTAGTTCTTTCAATGTATCTGTTCCTTTGGTCCGTACTGTGTGTATGTCAAAAAGAGTTATAACTAGAGAAATATGATTCAACGTTTCTTAAAGTCCTCTAACAACGTAGATATTTGGTTGTTGCCGAAATTCTGATTTGATTATCTCATTGAGAATTTTATATGCTATGCCTGTAGCTACACTTCATTGTATCAGATAAAGCATTGAAAATATTGCCATGGCAACTGATGAAAAATATAAATGCTTAGCAGGATGTGGGCTATTCCTGAACCTAAAGAACTTGCACGAACAACACCTATGGAAGCTGAAAAATTGAATTTAGTTTCAGAGGGTTGTAATACCAGAATCGTAAGCATCACTATCTTTTTCTTACTTGATTATAGTAACTCATTTTGTTTTACTGAGACTGTGTTTTTTTTTAAATTCTTTTATCATCTAAAGTTCCTATATTTATGTCTGTCTGTTGGACTCCCTCTAGTTGCAAGAGAAGGAAGTGAAGAGGGAATCTAAAGACATTTATCGGGAAGTTTTCAAGACTCATAATGCCATGCAGTAAGATATTAATCCATGAAGCTATTCTTAGTCTGAATTTTAATTATTCTGCCTTTTGAACTCATGGATTTATATCTAATGTAGAACTTTGGACAAGACCATTTCAAATTTAGAGATGGAATTGACAGCTGCAAGGGCAGCTCAGGAGTCTATACGTAGTGGGGCTCCTGTTTCTGAAGAGCCAGAGATGGTTCAATCATCTGGTAAGAGAAGGTACGTAATGGTTGTAGGAATTAATACTGCTTTTAGCAGCCGGAAAAGAAGGGACTCAGTTCGTGCAACCTGGATGCCTCAAGGTTCATAACTTGATCCCTCTGTCCCTATATGTTCATTTATATTTTTATATTATTCTGTTCATGTTATTGATTGTGGTTTCTGATGATTTGTTCTTGTCCTAACCTTGAGAATAGGTGAGAAAAGAAAGAAGCTGGAGGAAGAGAAGGGCATTATCATTCGTTTTGTAATTGGTCACAGGTAGCTATTGCATCTTGGACATGCTGTAATAAAAGATCACATTAGTTTGATAACTATATCCTCGAGCTGTAATTATAGTCTAGGAGTTCTGGGTTGGTAGTCGTTGAAACGTGCAATTATGTGGGTCTTTTGAATAATTTAACTGGCACTATTGTGGTTAATCTCTTAGAATTAAAATGCAAAATTATAGAAGTATATAGAACAAGCAATCCTGTGTTCTTGTGTCAACGTGCTTACATAATATTCATGGAGAGTTCATTACGCACATCCATCAATGTATTAGTCATAAATGTATAGAATGAATGATTAATTTGACATGGTTCTTATTATCCTTTTTCTAGTGCTACATCAGGGGGTATCCTAGACAGAGCTATTGAAGCAGAGGATAAAAAGCATGGGGATTTCCTGAGGCTGGTAATTAATTATGATATTTTTTGTTTCATTGCTGCTTCCTACCCCATACACCATTGCTTATTTTTTATCTACTCGTATAATCACTTGATAAGATAAAATGATCAGAGTCTTTGAAGGAAAAAAGAAAAAAGGCCGGAGGTTTCCTAATCTTGGTACTTTTTTCTGCAGGACCATGTTGAAGGATACCTTGAATTGTCAGCAAAGACAAAGACATACTTTGCTACTGCTGTTAACTTGTGGGATGCTGATTTCTATGTCAAAGTTGATGATGATGTTCATGTAAATATAGGTATGTAAAGTTTTCAAACATATGATCATCTCTGGCTTTATACATTAAAAATTGAAAATCTATTGCCATCCCTTTTAATTTGGGAATTTGGAAATTCTTATGTAGTTTTTTGTCTGTGTCCTATTCAATCTGTTTCAGCTACACTAGGAGAAACTCTAGTTAGACACCGATCAAAACCACGGATATACATTGGATGCATGAAATCTGGACCTGTCCTTAATCAAAAGTGAGACTACTTTTCTTTTATTTAAAGAAATATTGAAAGTTCTTTCACTTCTAGCTTCTTACCTGCCTAATTTGCTGCTCAGAGGGGTAAGGTACCATGAACCTGAATATTGGAAATTTGGTGAGGCTGGAAACAAGTACTTCCGTCATGCCACAGGACAGTTGTATGCCATTTCAAAAGATTTGGCTACATATATTTCCATTAACCAGTAAGTCCTACTTCACTTCACTCACAGGAAAGATTAAATTATAGATAAAAGGGTGTTAATAACTTAATATTATGTTCCTGCCTATGATTGTCTCAGGCATGTTCTTCACAAGTATGCCAATGAGGATGTCACCCTTGGAGCTTGGTTTATTGGACTTGATGTGGAGCATATAGATGATAGGAGACTTTGCTGTGGCACTCCTCCAGGTGAAGATTTCTTCTCAACTTATATATTACTATCCTCTGCAAATGACTTATTTATATGAAAATCTTGAGTTGATTACTCTTGCAGATTGTGAATGGAAGGCCCAGGCAGGCAACGTTTGTGTTGCTTCATTTGATTGGACCTGCAGTGGAATTTGCAGGTCTGCTGAGAGGATCAAAGAGGTTCATAGGAGGTGTGGAGAAGGCGAAAATGCTTTATGGAGGGCCTCTTTCTAGGTGGCAACTTCTATTTCTTCCGATCTCCGGAGGATTATTTCGATGGCAATCTATCAGGCCTGCTAGATTTTCTCTTTTCTTTTTTCACTTCTATATCTTTGTGAGTATAGAGAAATATCATCTTACACGAGAGAGAGAAAGAGAGAGTGAGTGTGTAGGTTTGCCCCATGGACCTTCAACATTTTAATAGAGGAGATTGACCATGGTAGCAGCCAGAAGAGAAAGCACCAAGATAGTCGTCACCACCCATTCTTTAATGCTTGAAGGGCCAATCTGTATGTTAATAGTTCCATGGCTATCAAGCTCCTAATAAATGTAGATACCTCTGGGTGGCTGTTGCTGCCCTTTCTGCCTTCTAACTTTGGTTTCTTATTCTGCAAGGTTGAAACTCTTATTAATTAATTACTCTCGTTAGTCTCTTCTATATTGATGAGCCGGGCTTCTTCAGTTGTTTATCTGCCGTTTTACTTCCATCCAAACAAGCGGTAAAACACCCTTCTAGCTTAGCTGCACAAAATATAATTCCACTAGAGAATATAATTGAAAACAGAAGCTTCAAAGTTGGGTGACTCACCCAAGTTTCCAAAATACTATGTTGAAGCATATACAACTAATTTGTACAAGTGCATACATTGATCCTAAAACCAGTACAAAAAGGGAAAGCAAGACTAAGACTTTCCAGTCTTAATGTTATTTATACAAATTTTATTCATATATTGTTTATAAATTGATTATGTGGCTGTATTTGAATTCAAATAATTTCACTTAAACTTCTGACTATCTTAGCAGTTTATACCTAAATGGCAAATGACAAGCAAGGGAAAGTTCCCTTTTCCAGAAGAGTTTTTTTTACCTTTTCTAGGTTATGGCATGCTATGTACATGTGTTGTGATTCCTAAGCGGTTAAAAAGACGCAAATCTAATGATTTGCCCATCTAGAAAAAAACAAATCCAACCTAATGGGTGGGGTTGAGAACCCTAATATAGCTAAAGTTGGTGAGAAAAGTACGAAGTGGTGAAATTATTGGCAGGAAAATCAACTTTTAGACTATAGTTTAGAATAGATGGATTATTAATCCACAAGACGGGGGCCTACCTAAGAAAAATAGAATGAAATAGGGGAAAGGGATTGGGCAGTAGAAGAAGGAACAAAAATGGAAAGAAGTAGAACTGCTGTTTCAATTGATAGTTCTGGTTCAAATTTATTTCTGCAAGTAGCAGGACACGTGCAGAACTGATGGCAACAGGATGAAGCTGAGGACTCCTAAACTGATCTTCCAATAAATTGTTATAGAAAGAAATGTGTGATTAAGCAACTTGAGTTCTTCGGCTGTCCAACTCAGGAAGTGAGCCACTGCTAAATGAGGCTGACTTCTGGAAAAAGACAAAGCAGTAGTAAATGTAATGGTGTTCCTGTTAACTCTCATAGAGAAATGATTTTATCTCAAAATGTATTTACCAAATTAAACACTAGAAGGTTTGAATGAACTTATGTGTGGCAAAATAATCTCCCCAATATGTTAAGTTACTAAAGTTTGGACTTCAATCATGAGTAGGGAAGGCATTCTACTAACACTTTTAAATAATTTTCAAATGTATTAATATTTTTAATATAACGGAGTCTTATGGTGGGAAGAGTATAATTTTCATTCTCATTCTCACTCTCACAAAAATTTTACCGCATCTCAAAGATAAAAATTTTTCCTATCCTCAGCTCATGTGGCTAGGACAATTTCCACACAGAAAAAATTGCAATCCCAAATGGTTTAGGTTTATATGTCAAATGTGGGGCTGTAAGCATGCCTTTTTCACGCTTTACTAGACATTTGAAGTATTTTATTCTTCTTGCGCCTCTCAAGTATTCCAAGCAAATAGAAACATCTGCTGATTACTGATATATGGGAATTGAGAACGTTCTTCATTTTCTTCATTTTCTCTCATAAAAATGCAAGAATAATAGTTTGGTTTATCTAATCATCAACTTTTTATGATGAAATACATAAACAGCCCTTCAACTTTGCCAACCACAACGAAATCAATTGATAAGTTTAAGGTTATCTTTCCTAATGTGTTAAAGCACATGCTGCTCTGTAAATAACATATATAGAGACAGTCTGTTAATGGTGTTGAAGGAAACAGCAGAATTGGTGTTTCTTAATACGCATGGTTCTCCACTTCTCCTCGCCAATCTTCCAACAAAAAGAAAAGGGTAAAAGAGAAAAACACAGAAAGAAACAGAGAAAGATGAAGAAGAATGCAGAAATAAGAGCTACCTCCAATGGGGATGGCTTGTAAAGGGTGTAAGGAGCAGTGGCACGTGATATTGGCACGGCTCAATCAAAAAGCAGGGCCCCAGACAGTTTGAGCACTGCTTTCTTATTGAACCGGACCAATATCCCGCTCAACCGGTCCCCTTTACCCCCTCCTCGCCGTGTTTGACTTTGAACTTCTTTCTCAACCATTTCTGTAAGATCACAATCACAGTGAAGTATCAAAACAAAAGTAGAAACGTTAAATTCTTCAAGAATTCAAAAGGGACCCTTTTGAGATTAGAGCGAGGAAGGAGCTGAGCTGAGTGAGCTGACAGTGATCTATGAATGGAGAAGAAACACAATAAGGGGGTCGACATATTGGGAGGTGGAGTTGGTGTACAAAAGAGAGAGCTTGAGAGAGAGAGAAAGAAAGAATCTGAAGTTTTAAAGAATGTAAAGGCCAACATGAGAGACCTCAGACCACGAAATATGGCTGGGAGGTGGAGGTAGCATTGAAGAAGTTGCATTAAATTTCCAACCACCTAGCAACTAAGGAAGTTGGGAATATTAATTTAAGAAGGTACAGGAATCGTGACAAAGGTCAGAGGAGACAAATCTGGCGGTTTTAATGAGGGCATTTATGGAGTATGGGGTAGGGGGGGAGGGATGTTGGTTCTGTTCAATCAGCATTTATGAATCAAACAGAAAAAGAGAACCTTTGCTTTATGGGTTTTGGGATTCTGGTACTCATAGTCATCATGCCCAGTTGCCCACCTTCTCATGAGGCACTTCGTAGGTTCAGTTTATTCTCAGCTTGTGTGTGTGGTTTTCTTTCTCACAGCCTAAGCTGAGCTGCCTGCAATTATTTGCAGCAAATAATGTAAAACCATGGTTATCAACCACCCAACTTAGTGTTCTACTAAAACTAAGCTCAGCTATGGTTTTTCTTTTAGCTTCCTTCATCTATGTTTTGTTGGTTTTTGAATTGGCAAATCACATCCCTTAACCAAATCAAAATGATGCAAGTTACTACTGCAATCTCATACATTCAAAATTACAATGATTTTATGAAAATTTCAATCTTTTAAAAAGTCAACTTATTTATTATTAAAAAGTTTTAAATCTCTTTTAGAAAGCTGCACACATGTCTCATGTCACTAAAACCATTTTGATACTACTATAAAAGCCATTGATTCTTATAGAAAGCTAGCCTTCCTTCCTTTCTTTTTTTCTTTCTTTCTTTTTATTTATTATTATTATTATTATAATTATAAATTCATAAAAAAAGTTTGACTTTTGTTGTTTAATTATAAAGTGATGATATCATAAAATTAATGTCATCATGATTTTATATATAATATTCTTTTTATTTCAAATTATTTATCGTTTTAAGAGTTTTATTTTATTTTAAATTATCTATCGTTTTACGTTACCAATAAAGTATTAATTGTTATTTTTCTAACGTTACCCTTATTTATTGTTATCTTTAATAGAATAGTAACAAGAATTTAAATTGACTTTAATAAGAGTAATTTAGTCAAGTACAATTATTTTTTGCTACAATTGAGACTCTTTAATAGTTACTCTTGTGCTATTACCTTAAACGACAGATAATTTAAAATGGATTGAGTAACTTTTTATAATAAAAAATTAATTCTATACTTAATAAAAAAGTCACGATTTTAAATTTTTTTAAATAAAATTTATTTAAAAATTATTACATATAAGATTTATGATAAATCTGAATCCGTAAGATTATAATTCGGGAGAAGTCATTTCACATATGGGTATAATAGAATTTTTAGGGATTTTTAAGAATGAAATAATGATTTCATTCTGAATTAACATTTGGATCTTTATTTGAAAATTTTTGCAATTTTTATCTATTAGCTTGAATTGCAGCGGTTTTAATGTGTATTTATAAATAATGAAGAGCATAGTATATGTTGTTAAAACATATTTCCGGTTAGTAATAGAGAGTGGGTTGGTGCCTGGTGGTATAAAGAAGAAGGTGCATCTGAGAAGAATGATGAATAAATAGAGAATGGGTTTTGGCAGAGAGGTCCGGCATACAGTTATGGGAACTGGGAAGTGAAGAGCAGTGAATACAAGGGCATCATCACCCGGTAGGCCATAATGTTTCATATTTTGGACCCATACCATATGAGATTCGGACAACATGTTTGCGCAAATTTAAGCAGCAAATTAAAGAGAAGAAGAAAGAACAAAATTCACACACATAATTTCTCAAGTGATTCCATATTATGTCAATCTTCACTTGTACGGGTTTAGGCTTATTAGTTATGTTAAGTTGGAGATGGTCGGCCCTATCTAAGTTATTGGTCTAGGTCATTTAACTCTCATTTCCACTCTCACTTTATTTGGTTAGGGGTAACTTCTCTAAGATTCAAACATTCTTTATTTTGAATTTGTGTCTATTTTGGTGATCATTTAAGCTTACCACGTATTCGAATCATAAGAATGTCGCCTCTCACACCAAAAATGTGGGAAGGTAGAGATAAGACCCAAGTAAAACAGACCAGTAACCCAGGTAGGGTGGAACATCTCTAACTTTAACAAAAGTCATGGTTAGCTCAATCACTAGGATAGACACGAATCCAAAAGGAATGATATTTGAATTTTGAGGACCCGTCCCTCAACCAAATAAATAAAGTGTGGGTGGAGATGAGAGTCTAAGTAAACCAAATCAAAAATCTAAATGGAGTCGGCCATCTCCAACTTAACAGACTAAGTCCATCTCCTTTGCTTCGTCAACTAGCCTTTCATATATAAAATATGAGCCTCATAATCAACATATCATAATAGTAGGCAATACTTGCGAGAATGACTACACTCCCACCATTAATTTATGCCAAAATCCTCTTTCATCTCCCACCTTACCTTACATCACTTCAATAAGACCAAGGAAAAAAAATATATTCATTTTCATAAACACTAGAACAATTATAATGAATGAGCACTTTAAATGTTATAATATTTTATATTTTGATATCTTATATTATAATTTCAAAATATTAGAAATATATGATACTGACATACTAGTTGACTCATAGGAAATTGTCCAAATGATGGGACAATTTGGGAGGAGTGACCAGACTGGTTTACTTCAACTGGTTACGACTAGCTTGCCTAGTCGTTGGATGACTGCGTGGGCCTTACAGACCCAACCCTAGCCCTAACTGAAATTAGAGTTTTTTATGTGAAGGCTTGGTCTGAAAAAGAGTATTTTATTTGGATCATCAAATTGCATCAATTATTATCTGATTGTTATACTATAATAAATTATATAATACACCTATAAAATTAAGGATTCCTGTGTTAAGGTTGGGATGTGCAAAGTTTGGATTGGGAGTGGAAAAGATCATGTAAAAGAATACACGTGAATAAAAGATCGAGTTGATAATATTTAAATTTTGAAGTTTAAGATAGGTCAATCCAATTTGATAAGTATAATAAATGCTTAGGATGTCCAAAGTAATAAGGATAAAACTACGCTACCGTCACAAAAAAATGGCAGTAGCATGCATTTTTTTATTTTAATTTATTTTAATTTTATATATTAATTAATTATTATTTATGTTATATAATTTTTTAAATTTTTTTAAATTTTTTACTTATGAATAAACAATATTAAAAAAATTATGAATAAATAATATAAAAATATTTTAAAATTTTATATGACATAAATAATAATTAATTAATGTTAAAAAATAAAAAAAATAAGAAAATGGTACACTAATCTTTATCTTATAATTTTAAAATAAAACTATAGAATAATATGACCAAGTAATAAATACATGTGGAGGGAAGTATTTATAAAATTGAAGAGTGATAGATTATGTAATATCCAATTTCAAAAAAATAATAATAATAATAATAAATTTTGAATTTCCTTTTCTTTCTCTCTCCCTCACCCCCGAAAATCTCTCTTCCTCTCCCTTTATCAGTACGCTCCCCCCTCTTTGTAACCGAAATCTCCTCTTCCCCCATTCAGAACTCTCCCCGCGGCGCTGGCGAAGACCTCGTCCCGTCGCCACCGCGAGTTCGTCGCCCAGCGCAGCACGCCGGTCAG
>JASKGM010000009.1:5205667-5222920 GCA_034509205.1 Ceratonia siliqua
CACCACCATACATGTATTCAAATGCAAAAGTAACACAAAGAAAATGGATAAATATTAATATTGATTCCATAGCACTCCAATATTACTTCACATTCAGAAAAAGTTTCATAGGAACAACATATATATAGAGCGTAGTCTAAGTAGATTAAGTTATGGCTTAACTTGGATAATCACTTTTCCAATATTAGAGCTTGAGAATAAGGATCCTAAGCTCTCTAAAAAGCTCTGAATTCCCAAGTTGATTTTGTTCTTGGACTTCATTTTTCCTTCCCTAATGTATCCCTCCATTTGTTTAGCAAAATCTCCGAAACGATGGCTATATGATAAAACCATAAAACCCTCCATCCTCACCTCCTTGCCCACCATGTTCAAAAGATTCCTCACGCCTTCTCTTTCTGTCCAAACCTTATTGTATTGAGAGATCATTCCACAAATGGGTATCCGAGCGTGGTTGTTCACATGGTTCAGAACAGCTTCAAGCATCCTACCTCCAACATTGTCAAGGTAAACATCTATGCCGTCAGGGAAATACCTGCAGAATTATAATATGAACTTCATAAACAGACATCGATAGGAGGGAAACAGATTCAATTCCTTTCTTTTCAATTTGGAATTACTTACCTGCTTAAAGCAGCATCATAATCTGTTTCCTTATGGTAGTTGAATCCGTCATCATACCCAAATTCCTCTTTCATCAGCTTCAGCTGAGAAACCATTTTCATTGCAACTCAACAAACACCTTATTACTTGAAACCAGTACATGAAATGAAAGGCTAACATAGTGTTGGATATTTAGTTCTGAAAATTTATCATGTAAACTTAGATATATGTATATATATATATATAGTTCATCTTGTTATGATTGGACTCTACTTTTGACATGCAACATATAACCATTTCTTATTAACTTAGTCTATCACAAATTAGTAGAATATTATTATCCAAGAATTTCTCATCAAAGTATACCCAAATCTATCCTTTTCATTTTTCAACAGTTGTCTAGTTTCTGTTTTGGGCCTCGGTTGCTCCTTTGTTTACCACAAAGTGAACAAACAAAATAGAAACAAGGCCTTTGATTTAGAGTTTGTAATAAAATCTAATCTAAATAAATGGAATAGTTTTTTTTTTGTAATATAGAATTGTTAGAATTTAAAATAAACAAATATATAGATTTAATTTACAATTTGATACTAAAAACATAGAATTGTTAGAATTTTAAAATAAACAAACATATAGATTTAATTTACACTTTGATACTACGAACATATTAACGCATAATCTACAGAAAACATGAATATGAATAAGAGTTTTGTTTAGATGAATTTATATTTTTTAAGTATTTTAAATAATATTTTTTTAAAAAAAACGACATGTATTTTTTAATAAGTATTTTAAACAAAATTTTATTTTGTAAATAATCACTTTTTTTTAATTAAGCAATTTAAGGAGGCTAAAAAGCGCTTAACGCACTCAAGTAATGATTATGTGTTGGTGAATTACCTTTTCATCGGAGCCAGTGCTTCCGATGACCCTGCAACCTCTGAGCTTTGCCAGCTGGCCGGCGTACATTCCCACAGCACCAGAGGCCGCAGATATAAAGACATTAGATCCTGGCTTTGGGTCTCCCAGCACCTCTATCCCCACCCATGCTGCAATCCCTGGTACTCCTGAAACCCCAATAACAGGGTAAATTCATTTGATCATTTCTTCTTCGCTACCTACCTAATTGATTGAAATTTGAAACGAAAACCAAAACCAAACCCACCAAGGGAGCTTAGAT
Source organism: Ceratonia siliqua (assembly GCA_034509205.1). Lineage (NCBI taxonomy): Eukaryota > Viridiplantae > Streptophyta > Magnoliopsida > Fabales > Fabaceae > Ceratonia > Ceratonia siliqua. The sequence continues at coordinate 5,207,448 of JASKGM010000009.1, forward strand.
AATCCGATAATGAAATTCCAGTTGTTGTATCAATTTTTCTGAGGATCTCAGAAGATATGACACAATACTCAGCAGCCGGACAATATGGATGAAGAACAATGTCCCCCTCCTTAAACTTACTACTATCCCTCGATCGGATTACCCTTCCAATCCCAAAAGCTGTTATCACCTGCATTTGCATGAGCTAGCTATGATATATATGGGTTCATCTTTAAATTAATGAGCAAATTTTAAGTGTACCTGGTTAAGCTCAAATTGTGTAATGTAAAGGCCGTCGTTGAGGCCAGATATTCTGGTGCGAAGGTATGGGTCCACAGAGAGAAACAGAACTTCAAGAGCAACATGGCCATCGGGGATTGAGTCATCGTCTAGAGATAGCTTGACGCTTCGGAGTTTAAGATGATCGGAGGTTGGGACACCCTCTGCTGCATACGCTGCCAAGTACCATTCTCTGCTTTCTACCACCGACGTTGCCATTTCTTCCACTCACTCTAAAACCCAACTAGCATGGATAGCTTTTTATAAAATGATAAAAAGCAGCAACCAACGCAATGATTTAAGGGAAGTGATTGTACGGTTTCAATTATTATGCTTTAGACAGATGGGTTTTTTCTTTTTGGGAATATTATAAAAATATAATTTTCTCTTTATTTTAGACTTCTTTTAAAAAAAAACCTCCAGTTCTAAATTCTAACAAAGTATGCTATTATTAGCCTATTACTTTTTTTAAAAAAAGAGTTTACTTTTTTAAATGAAATTATTCAGAGTCGTTACTGAAGCATATTATGTGCGAGTGTGATATCAATGAGATGAGAAATGATCATATGAACAAGATAAGGGAATTATTCTAATTGGATATGGGAATTATCGCTACTTTCCAATATATGTTTGGACTCAAGCGTATGTCAATATAGATGGTCCTGTGGCAGTAATCTTTTTCTATCCTTGTCTTGTCTCTTTGGAGATGGGCATTGCACCATCGCTGCGATTAAATAAAAAAGAGAACGCTAGAAGGAGGGCTTGAACCTCCGACCTTGTGGTTAACAGCCACACGCTCTAGCCAACTGAGCTATTCCAGCAGGTGATAGTGTCGTTCCTTTAGCCATTATTTAACCAATATAGTGATCCCATGGGACAACTAAACAAATTAGGATAAGGATTTGGTATATTATGTTAATATATATCTATTAGACTTACATAAAATATAAATTAAAAAAAAATAAAAATATAATCATCCAAATTTAATTCATCATTCATAAATTAAAAAGATACTATTTTATATGTGGGTCATATTTTCATAATTTTTTTTATTGATATATTATGTAAGTTTAATAAATATATATTAATACAATATAAATTTTAATTATATATCCTAAAAAATTTAATTATATATATCAAACAAATGACAAAAAAGGACTGATCATCCAAGTTTCCTGGTTGTCTCGTTTGTCCCTTCTATCATTTGATTCCATTCCATTCGAAATTGATTTGCCTAAAAGGTCATACTTTTCATTAATTACGTAATCTTATGAATTTATTTGTTTTTATCATTTTTTTTATATAATTGAATCCTTTAATATATATATATATATAGTTAAATTTTATATTGTGTTAATATATATTCATTAGACTTGTATAATATCAAAATAAAAAAAATATAAAAATATGACCCATATACTAATTATTATATTTTTAATTTATAAATGATGAGTTAAATTTGAATAGTCATATTTTTATTTTATTTATTTATTTTGTATATTGTGTAAGTATAATGAACATATATTAATACAAAATAAATTTTAACTATATATATTAAAATATTCAATTATATATACTAAGAAAAGAAAAGAATAAAAATAATTTAATCTTAATCCAAAAATATATTATTTTATATATGAGTAATATTTTTTTATTTTTTTATTTACATATTATATGAGTTTAATAAATATATGTTAACCCAATATAAATTTTAATTATATATATTAAAAAAATAAAAAAGATCAATTAAAAAAAATGGGATCCAAATTCGTAAGATTACGTAGTTAATGAAAAACATGACTTTTTAGGCAAATCAATTTGGAATGGAATGGAATGGAATGGAAGCAAAGAATGCAAGTGCAGAACAAACGAGACAACTAGGAAGGCAATAAGAGTCAAGGGTCGACCCCACCCTTGCCCCCCTTGCCCATTTTAGAATTGGCCTTTTCTATTCTTTCCCCCAAACCAATTACTGATCCTCTCAAATCTCAAGTTGCGATTCGCAGTTCGGCTGGGCCCTCTACCATCCTCCCTTTCAACTTCACCAAGGTAATCTTCTGTCTGCTTCTATGCCTCTTTCTATTTTCTGAGTTTTACTCCTTCTGCGTATATTTATTCCGGTCTTTATCCTTTTACCTTATCAATATGTAAAAAACCTCACCCCCCTCCTTCCTTTATTAAATACGTATTCTTGAACAGTTGTGTTTAATTTCCGCTTTGAAAACTACTGGGCGTCGATTCTCTTGCATCTTTTCTTTCTGATTCGTATCTTGATCTATGTTTGTGATGCGACCTGAAAACGTTATTCAATCAATGGAGAATTTTAATTTCGTGAAGAAAATTTCCAAACTTTAACGACAATCGGGATGGAGTTCTGAGAATGAGATTGATAATAGATCCCGTGTGAAAAAATCGTATAAATCTTCTTACGTTTTCAAAACCCCAGTTTTTTTTTTTTATGACGCTGAAAAAAATCGCTTTGATTACTCATATGGACCGTCACAATCCACACCAAAGGTGTGCACTTGGTATTTTGACTGGGTTGTCTCAGTCCAAATAGCAAACGCCGTGGGACTTGGATGTGATAGTGATTTTTTTCCTTTATTTTTTTAATTATTTGCAATGATTTCCTTATCTCTAATCTTCGATAAGAATTAACAATTATAGATTAGCATTTTAGAAGGAGAAGAGAAATCATGGGGAGCAAGGCACCAAGTTGGGCTGACCAATGGGGAACGGGTAATGGGTTTGCCAGTGACGAGGAGGAAGACAAGGGAAAGAAGCGTAGCAGCGGTAGCGGCAGCAAGAAGATGGCAGATGCGAAGGCGGCGGCATCAGCAGGAATGGACAAAGCGAAAGCTGCTGCATTGGTGGGTGCAGACAAAGCCAAGGCAGCTGCGGTTGTGAGTGGCCTGAAAGTTAAGAGTGGCACCGCCGCTGGACTTAAATGGGTCAAGAATCAATACCAGAAAAAGACTTCGTCTAAGTGAATCTCTCTCAAGTCTCGCTTCCCAGATTACGAGTAGACAACAGATAAAAATGCATCCTTTAACAGTTTCATAGCTTTCTTTACATACTTTTTTTTTTGGGGGTCAGAACAGTTTTACAGCTTTCATAAACACACATTGTCACACATCCTGTTTAGTCCTATTGAATGCAGTAGAGAATTCCTTGAGTTTCTTTAAAGATGATTGTGCATTCCTAATACGAGTAGATATGTAGAGCAATTGTGAATTATAACTTCTCTTATTTATTTTTTATTAAAAAGAATATTGAATCTGATGCTTTGCACAAATAGCACTTCTCAAATTGAGCATTCCTTACTTCAAACACCCTAAAGCTGTACGTTCTTTATGATTTTCAATTAAATAACGAGGGTACCTTCACTCACAATAAACTTAAGTTCCATGAAAATAGAAACAAACCACATTGCTTGTTCAAGAATGACATCCAGTAAAATTAATAACAAGTTAAAACTATAAAACTATAAATATTCTTTTTTTCAACTAAATTTCATTGATTTGAATATATTCTCAGTTAGAGTTTATAAATTTACAATACATTGTATATAATAAACCATGTACCATAGATTGATAGTTTTTTAGGCAAATAAATTAAATTGTTTATCAAATGATCGAAGTTAAAATATTTGTCCTTATTAATAAACATCTAATCTATTTGCAATTTGGCGTGATAGAAACATAACGGTAATTTTGCAACAAGTTGCAGAATTCATAACGATAGTCATAAATCATATTATAAACATTAAGAGAAATGGTTAAAACGAGGAAATTTACAAATAAGCTAACTTCTTCACACATTTTTTTTTTGAAAGTTGTATTCACATGATTGCTGCTCGAAAATGTTTCAGATCACCATCCCAAATGAGTTCTCCCCGCTGTAAGTCATATACAGGAATCCATCGTCATCCTTATTTTCCTCATAAATTGCAGACATGATAGCAGCTGCATCAATAGAAACCCACTCATGAATTACAAAAATTTCCACCGTTTAAACAAAAAATAAAGAATAATCCCATTTATCTTACCCGTTGGCGGTAAAATGTTCTTGACAAAAATGAAGATGGCCTTCTCAGGACTCAGCTTGATTCTCTTTCGCACCACGTACACAAACTGGCCTACAGTCAGATCAGCAGGAACCAGATACCTAGGTTTATCGAAAAGGGACTAACATTATACACAATGGATAAATAAAAAAAGTAAAAAGGAAAGAGAAGCGATCAGGATCCACAACACATAATAGAACATTCAGATAATTGTCAGTATTCTAAATAGATGAAGAATTGAATGCATCTAAGATTACTGTTGACATTGGAAACAGACTGCTCTTAAAATTGCACAGAGCAACGTATGAACAAGATACTATTTCTTTCATGTACAAGAAAGCAGGGAAAATTGAACTTCCCACCACTGATTGAATTAAATCAAATATCAAATATGAAGCTTCATTCATTCGTATGAAACATTTTATGTAACTATTACACATTAAGGTCCTCTTAACCAATGCCAGTCGGAAACTTGTAAGACCAGATTTGAACACTCTGACACTTTAAATTGTTCACAATTACACCGAAGCCTCTACCAGAAGCCCCTCTGTCATTGTTGATCAAACAGAAAAGTTCTAAAAGCTCCTCGTATTGATCAACCTGAGTGCTTTATCACATTAGGGAATGATATCATTCAGTATAACAGTAACCCCCCTTTTTTCCAATTCAATTCATAATTCTGTTTTTGTTATTTTATTCCCGTCTTAGCCTACTATACTAACAAAAAAAGAACAAAAAACATTAACTTCTGCCTCTGTCTAACATGTTATTATGTTAAAAAATAAAAATGAATCAACAGCTTGTCAGTCACACTTTTAATCCCCAGTTCCACCAAAAGAAATTAGAATTCACAAGGTTTGCAAGGTCAAGAACAATTAAGTTTGATGGCACAACATACATGGAAAAAAATTTAGCAACTATTCTTCAAAAACTGTTCCTGCCTAACCTAAAAAAAAAAACAAGACCATAATGACTCAAATCCAAGTAAATGTATACGTTGATAAGTGTCCAAATTCTCTAATTTCAATGTGAAAGGTATTTGACATTCAAAACTATAACAAGATAAAACGTGATCAATTTTATGCAGAATAGTAGAACGTATCAATGTAATTATCGAAACAAAAATTAATACTTAAAGGAAAATTCAAGATCATAAAATATGCCAAGTTTTGAAGTTGCAAAAGAAAGAAGAAACTGCCTTTTTCTTATCAATTTCAGGAACATCACTCTTTTCAGCCCTTTCAACAATCACCTAAGCCAAATGATCAACCAAATTAATAAGCACGAAGTGAGATTATCATGACAAATACATAAAACAGAGAGCAAATCTCACTGGTATTCTATCCGGATATTTTTCTCTTATGCGAGCTGCCTCAGCCTGCCTCCTTTCTGGCATATAATGTTTGTATAAATTAGAGAATCAAAGTTGGACGACATTTGGAGGGGGGAATAAAAGTTTATGCGCACTTAGGTATGATGTTTAGTCTATACTAACAGCTTTTAGAAAGCTTAATAAGGATAAGGCCATGACAACAAATAATTCTGAACATCAGTAAACAAGAAAACTGGTATCACTCACGTATTTAACAACTAACCCCATTCACATTTACTTCAAGAATCAACAGCAAGATAAAGTAGATTTAATTGCTCTACCATAGAATTTAGATAATAAATTCACCCAAAAATAAATGGAAAGAAAAAACGGAAATTCAGCATAAGGAATTTGCACTGAATTGAGTAAAACTTTCTATCTAACGGTTCCCTCTTCAAGTGAGGACGAATAATGGGAATTCAAGAATACAAATTTTGTAAATTAAAATTTCGAACTTTAATAGATGTAGTTTGGACGATGATGATGATGATGGAGAGTTTGACGCAAATTTTCATATTTCAACAAAAAATACAAATAAGAAATTACAAAGCCGAGGTATCCTGTTTGTCAGATTACATAAAAATAGAGAAACGAAAATAAAATAAAGAGAAAAACGAACCAAGGGGGTGTTCCATCTTGAATGAACTCTTAGCCATCGCAATAATTCTGCAGGAAAAGAACAGGTAAATACCTAACTACGGAGTTAGGGTTTGCTATGAGGGCAGCGATTGATCAAACAACCAATTCAAAGAATAAAAGAAAATAAAATTACAATGGGAATGGAAAACCAGATATTGCTCACAAAAAGAAAGGGAAGAGCGAAGAAACGAGATAAAAAGGGGTCACGAAGAAAGGACGAACTCCCCGGTAAGCGAAGGAAACCTTGTTAATTGTTACGTTCCGTTCCGTTATGTTGACGCTCCGGGAATTGGGAGTGCACTTTGCCTTTGTTTACGACATCGTTTATTAGACATTTGCCAAACAATTTTTTTTTTTTTAAATAATCTTCTCCTTCCAGTCCCTCTTGCCTTGAAATTGATCTAGGCATGATCGGCTTTTCATTCAAGCTGTCGTTTTTTTATAGATGGCTTAAATTAAAAATAAAAAAATATTTATTTTCTATTTGGATTAGATTTGGAGATTCAATGCCATAAATAAACTTACGATTCAAAGCTTCTCATTTTCTTTTTGAGGGACTTGAAGAAGGTTATAGGACTAGATTTTTCTTGCCTAAAGAAATTTGAAATTTGTAATGAACTGAAATAATTTTGACTTTGTCACCCCTTCTTCTGCTGTGGCATTATTATCTCCACTTTCAATTTATTTTCTTGCTAATACAACTATTGAGCATTCATGGGGATTGTAGTTGCTTCTTTGCGTCCATAGGCACTAATGTTTGTCTTTTGTCGTGTTACCGTACTATGGATGCGATGATATAAGGAGTTTCTCTAAGCTACTGGAAAAAGGTCAAGGGAAAGAAGGGGGGGAAAATGAAGAAAAAATGAGCAAAAACAGGGAAAAAAGAAAAATATATATATAATTGGTAACTCAACCATTGAATTAATAATTATATTATTTAAATAATAGTGATATACGTTAATAGGAGAGGGATTGGGTATGATTATCATTTCATTCCACCTCAACCAGAATTATTAAAATTTAGGAAATGTTTGTTTGGATTTATTAGAGAATATATTTTTTTTATAGGAATAATAACTTTTTTTTAAGGAGAAATTATTTTATATTTGGATGTAATAATTTAGAAGGGCTTTTGAAGTAGTGTGAACAATTTTAAAAATGAAAGTTTCTCTCTCTTCTTATTTTTCTCCTTATCAGAAAAAATTAAAAATTTTAACTTCTCCTTATAGGAGGTTTTCTCTATTTTCATTAATTTATCCGTTTTCTATAAGTCCAAACAAATAAGTATATTTTTATCAGAATGCATTATTTTTTGAAAAAAAGTAACTTATTCTCAAAATAAGCCCAAACAAACAGGTCATTAAACCCATTTGATGGTTTTTTTTTTAAATGCATCTAGAGTAAAAGTGAGTATTTAGATAAGTTTCTAAAAAGTAAAAGCAATTAAACAAATAAAAAAATGTATTTTTTTAAACCACTTGCATTAGAAGGGAGAGAAGATAAAGGAAAAAGATGATGAACACAAATGACTTTTTTAATTATTGATTTAGGGTTTGTTCAGATGTTTTTTAAAAAATTATCTTTTATAAAATGAAAAATTAATTCTGAAAAAATATGTTTTCAGAAGGAAATACTATTTTACTTTCAAATGTAGTAATAAATTCTTTTTTATTTTTTCTTCTGTCAATCTCCTTAACTGAAAAAGTCAAGAAATTTACCTTATCCTTAAAGCATGTTTGGATCTTCTTAAAAAAGAATGATTTTTATAGAATGAGAAGTTGATTATGAAAAAATAAGGTATTTTTTCAGAAGGAGATACTATTTTACCTTCAAATGTAGTAATAAAAAATTTTTTTTATTTTTCCTTTTGTCAATTTCCTTAATTGAAAAAGTCAAAAAATTTACCTTCTCCTTAAAGTTAAAAAACTCCTTTATTTCAATTTCTCTTTTTAAAAAAAGGAGTTACGAACAGTTCAAAATTTATCAAAATAATTTTTTTTCAAAAAAAAGGCCTTTTCCCAATAAAAAATGAGATGCGAACGGGCCTTAAAGTTAAAAAACTCATTTATTTCAATTTCTCATTTAAAAAAAAATATGAACAATTCAAGTTTTATCAAAATATTTTTTTAAAAAAAAATACCTTCTCCCAAAAGAAAAAAAAAAGATACTAACTGAACCTTAAAAGTATTTTTTAATTATTACATCTAAATACAAAATAACTTTTATTTCTAATATAAAAGTTTCTAATTGAAACACCTCAATTTTTTGTTAAGCGGAGTTCAAACTATTTAAGTTAGAATTAATTTTATAAATCTATATAAACTTGATTTGATTTCAAATTATATATACTCTGTCAAAAATCTTATTTTAGATTTGGTCAATATAAAAAATTAATAGTTTAAATTAATTATTTTTTAAAAATTCAGACAAAGTAGAAATAGAAAGAAAAACTAAAGGAAAAAAATGAATTAGTTTTAACTTAAAAATTATTAGATAATTTTTTTTTAAGATTTGAGAGATGAATGAAATGATATAATTTTAAAATTAATTTCACTATATACTAAGCAATTTTTTTTTAAAAAAAAATCATTTCGTCTAACAGTGAGCAAGCAAACAATCTAAACAATGGTAATAAAATAAGCCTTATAGGTAAGCTTTATAGCTCCAACCTAGACAAAAAGGGAAGCCAAAACTGGGTAGACAGTTAACTGATTATGTCATAACATTACTCTCAAAAATACTAAACCGTTTTATCATATGTAAAAAGGTTGTTTGGTTTTGTTTTTAAAAATTATTATTATTATTTTTTATTTAATAAGAATAAAAAAATTTGATTAGATAATTATTTTTATTAGTTATTTTTAAAAATTATTTTTAAAAACAGTTATTAAAAAATAAAAAAACAACAATAATTTTTTTATATTTTAACTTATTTTTATCACATATTTTTTAAAAAATAAGAAAAATAATTGATAAAAAAATATTTTTATCTAAATAAATTTTTTATTTTTTTGTTCTATAAAACTATTTTTTATAATTCTTTTAAAAAATAATTTTAAAAAATAATAAAATAAAAATTGTTTCAAACAATTTCATATATTCTCGAAAGTTTGATTTGGCTGAATCAGGAAGGTTCAGGAGAGTGCTTGCTATGCTAGCTGGGTGAAGTAGGAGAATGATTGATATTTGTCTATTTGATGTTCATAATTTAATTTTCACTCTTCATCATATCTGTATCATGCATGTCTCCATTATCATTTAAATTAATTAGAGGTTAATTAACTCTCTGGCTTTTTCTCTGTAAGACACACAAGGTATCTCACTCAAGTCAGGCAATATATATTGAAATTTTGATTTAGTGTCGCTAGATGATTGATTTTGTCAAATCTAAATTATTTATTTTTTATACGAATAATTTAAAATTTATATTTATTTTAAAATTATTTTTTATTTTTAATCCTAATTATCTATTTTTTTATGAACCACCATAATTTATGACTTCATTGATCAAATCTTTTCTAAAAACATGACAAAATCGTTTCATATATATTGTCACAGCATGTCCTATTAAATCATGATGAAATTTGTTTAATCGACAAAGAAACCAGTTTAGATGAATAGAAAGCCCACACAAAGAAGCCCAGTCTTTGTCCGAAGGTGCCACGCGTACGGTACGTAATTTCTGAAGACGAAGGGTAAGTGTTGGGTCTATATTAATTTCACGTTTGGTCACAGTCCTCCTCAATTGACCCATCATTTTTTGGACCCTTCACACTCATACTCCACCTCCCACTTCACGACACACATTCAATAGACCATTCCCTTTCTCTGGAATTTCTCTGTTTCGCATCTCACACCACACGTCATATTACACTTCTGGTTCGATGCATGCTTACTTGCTCCACAGTCCACACTACTAATAATATCTCAACCTGCCTCGTTTGAGTTCTCTATAAAACCCTGTGGGCTGTGGTGAAGGGACAAAGTAAAAATGGCTCGGTGCTACTCCACAGCAGCTGGGGAAGATCATAAGCATTCAAGCTTCGGGAAGAGATGCTTGGCATTGTTGAGAGAGTATAGGGGTAGGTTTTACATACTGAGGAGATGTCTAGTCATGTTACTCTGCTGGCACAAGTATGAATGAACATCAACCTTGGTCTATTTATGGAAGCATGAGCCTCATTTAGATCTTCTATTCAATTTTGAAAATGGAAATTTTCCTCTTATAGTTCACGTGAGTTTTATATTTGCATGCACTTGATCAAGTGGTTCCAGCAGTACGTAATGGTGGATTTAAGTAATTCTCAATTGTATTGCCTACTATATATAATCTCAAGTACCTATATATATATATATATATAAGGCCTACTAGATCTGTACTCTCCAGCTTGTGCCCACTATTCAGTTATGGAAAACCCAATTTTCGTTCTGCTTTGCTCATCAGTTCAATCTGCATTGTTAGGCAATTTCATATATATATGAACTAGGTTTTGAATTAAAGGAAACAGTAACTATGATAGATCCATGATGAGGCGAATGATTCATAATTTTATATTCTTATGTTATAGATGTATAATAGATGACTTCTCTCTCCATGCGGCTAGCCAATAAGAAAAAATGATATCCTATCTCTCCTCAAAGCCACTGATTTAATAACCAATGACGAATTAATAAGCAAAATCAACAATTGGACAAGGTTAACTTTTCAGGGGATCGGGCTATATTTCTACAATTAAACAAACACACTTAAACTTCTTCCATGATCCTTTGATAAAAAAAACTAGCTTTCTATAGGCATCAATGCCATTTTTAGCATATATTCTCAAAAGGGCTTCGTCAATTATGAGAAGTTTGTGAATTTTATTGTCATCTAACCACACAATTTAAGAATACGTGGCAAAGTGGTAACTATATATCTACAAAGAGGCTTTTGTATACGGCAATATATTTATAGATGCAGGATATTTTGGTTTTTTAGTGTCTCTATTTAGTAGGCATGAACATGTTACAATATATAGAGAGGGATAAAGTAAGATGTCCCGAAAAATAAGATATTTACATTTTTAGATATCCTATTCACATTTTGAATGGCTTTTAATTATTATTTAAATGTAGATTTTTAAATTTCACCATATATATGATACGAGGCATCTTACATAATAATACTGGTATGCCAAACTCTCCTTTACGAAGCGGGAATATTAATTATTAAGGTCCTACTATAATAAGTATATATCTTCCATACTTTGGTATTTTGGTTACGTCATTTCATTTCCAATTTTAAAACCAACAAAACATAAATAAAGGAAGCCAAAAGAAATCATAGCTTAGCTGGTTTTGGTAAAACTCGGAAACATGGCTAGTTCTTAACCATCATTATTTACACTTCCCCCAAGAAAAAGAATTGCAGGCAGCCATGTGAGAAAACTACACACTACACAGATGCATCAGTAACATAACGGAGTGAATCATTGAACCTACGAAGTGCGAATGAGAGGTTGAATAGGATGACAATTGAGTAACAAAAACCAAAATCCATCAAGCAAAAGGTTCTTTTTTTTTAATTTTTTACTTTCTGTTTGATACATAAATGCTGGTGAACAGAACCAACATCCCTCTTCCTCCACCCCATAATCCATAAATGCCCACATTAAAAGCTCCAGATTCGTCTCCACGAGCTTTTTCACGATTCCTGTACCTCCTTAAATTAATATTCCAACTTCCTTAGTTGCTGGGTGGTTGGATATTTAATGCAACTTCTTCAATGCTACCATCACCAGCCACATTTTGTGGTCTCTTATGTTGGGCACTACCCTTCTTTAAAACTTCATAGTTTCTCTCTTTGTCTCTCTCTTACTAGCTCTGTGTTTTGTACATGAACTCAACCCAATATGTCCACCCCCATTTTGTGTTTCGAATTCTTCTCTCCATTCATAGATCACTATCAGTCCCTTCCTCACTCTCATATATCCCTTTAAATCAATGTTATCTGGAATTTTCATTACTAGCACTACCCACCAAAAAAGGGCCCCTTCTGAGTTTTTGAACAGAGAACGGTTTCAAATTTTGTTTTTGATACTTCATTGGTTACATCTGTGAATCTGTGATTATCTTACAGCAGATGGGTGAGGAGGGGTAGAGGGGACCGGTTTAACGGGATATTGGTCCGGTTCAATAAGAAAGCAATGCTCAAAATTATCGGGGCCCTGCTTTTTGATTGAGCCGTGCCAATATCACGTGCCACTGCTCCTAAAACCCCAGAAGCCTTCATTTTTGCATTCAATTGGTCTTCTTTCCATGCCAAGATTAAGTTGAGGCAGGGAAGGTTGCCGTCTCTGTCATTCTCTACTTTTTTTTATCTTGCTTACATTTGATCTTCCTTCTTCTTTTTGGCGATTCTGATGCACTCTTTCGTTTTATGGCATCTGCTTGATTTGAAGAAGTCATTAGTTCATGATAATTTCCGTGAAATCATTCTTTTGAAGTGATGAACAGACGTCCCAGAAAGAATCTAGTCGATTGAAAATGTATGCGGAAGAAAAAATTGCGTATTAAGGTACTTGAGTTCTGTTGTTTCATGCTTCCTATGGATACTTGTTCACAATGGGCCAAGTTGAAGTTTGATGTTGACCCCAACTTGTCAGTGGCTTGTGCGGTTCTTCAAGCTTTCTCTGTTTCTCCTTCTCTCTTCATATTTTATCTTACGAATCACATCTCTTTTTTCTCAATACACAAACACATATATGCATATATGTAGATAAAAAATTTGAGGATACTTCAACAGTAAAAACAATTTTGAATGCAACAACTTACAAAACAAACCCCCTTTCAAATATATGATTTTTTTTATATTAGAAATATGTCTTTTTTAAAATTTACTAATTGTGTATTTTTATTTTTGTTGGCATGCAACTTCTTCAATGCTACCATCTCCAGCAGGTTCTTCAGTGCTGTGTATATAATTTACATTTGATGACTAGAGTGACTATACTGTTATTTTTGCATTTTTATGAGAGAAGAAAAATAAAGAATCTTCCCATATCTAAGCAATAAGCATACATATCCTCCTATCTTGTTTTGAACGACATGGCAGCTGAAGCCACTTGAGGGTAGCGCCAGCAGTAAAGGAGGGGTGTACTTAGAATAAATTACTTAAATTAAAATCTCAAATAAAAAGAACAATTACTCTTTCAAAGATTCTGATGTTTATTTTAGAAAGTACTGGTAATCTTGAACAACTATTTGAAATTTTTGATAAAGTCATTTTTCCCAACTTGAACAATTAAGGAGGTAAAATTATTGAAAACAGGTTGATTCTCAAATTCTCATATGTTTACTGAAAGTTCTCATATGAAAGTTTACAGAAACACCATTTACATGTGCTTTACTTTAGCCTGAAGTTAGCCTCACTTGGCAGTTGCTGACTTCCTTCCTGAGTTTCTTCAGAGTTAGATACTGAAGAACTGAAGTTGCTTAAAGCATACATTATAATACTACATATCATGCTTGTTATTTTTCTTTCTAGAACAATGCTTTGGGTACAATTTGTGGGACATGAGCAGTTGAGGAATCCTCTAGCAGCACGCTATGGCGATATGAGATCTTCCTTATTTAATTTTCGGTTCTGCACATGACCTGCTACTTGCAGCAATAAATTTGTACCAGAACAACCAATGAAAACATCAATTCAGTCTTTCTATTTTTGTGCCTTCTTGTTGCCCGTTCCCTTCGGCCTCGTTCCATTATGTTTTCCTTCATATGGTTATGATATGATTAATACTCCATTAACTTTTTTGTTCGGCGTCCAAATGGAAATTGTCAGTATAACATAAACTTGGCCGGTTGGCACCATATTCTAGAGAGCTTTATCCCTAAACTAAAGGCCAAAAGTGGATTTTACTGGTAATAATTTGAGCAATTGGAACTTCTCTCACCAACCTCGCATCCAAATTAGGCTTCCTAATCCCACCCTATATTATTTTAGATTGGTTTTTTTAAGATGGTCAAGTCATGAGGTACGCAAGTTTCAAGTTTCAACAACTTTAAAGACTGATCCATCAAGCTGGCTTTATTGACTTGCACAACATGCCTAACATGGGAAAGTTCCACAGAATGAAGAAAAAGGGGACTTTCTCGCACTGATTTAAATGGCTTGTCAAATGGGAGGTCTAAAGAATTTTAGGCATGCCAATGCTATGCATGGGAATTCAAAGGAGTGGACGGGCATCGGCTCAGTTGGAAGATCTTGGCTTTCCTTTTAAAAATCGTTTCGGATCCATGTGATTCATTGTTAAAAGTTTACTGCATATGATATATATTTGCTTCAATTGAAATTGGGTTTTGGGGAAGTTATGCAGTGCTTACTGAAGGTGTGTCACTGTATTTGGAGTTTATTGGATATATATTAATAGATTAGTGAGAAAATTCAGGTGAGCCACCCAACTTTCTCATATCAATTATGTTCTCTAGTGGAATTATGTTTTTAGCAGTCCCTTATATATGGTAGTAGAAGTGTTTTGAAGGCATAAAGTAAATCTAAGCAATTGAAGAAGCCGGCCACGCAAATAAAAGAACAAGTAAGGACATCATTAAGATTAACTCTAAAGAGTTCCCATCTTGCCAAACAGAAAAATCATATTTAGGCAGAAGGAAGGGCAGGGCAGTAACAGCCCCCTAAAGATATCTATATTTATTAGGAGCTTGATAGCCGTGGAACTATTAACATACACAGTGGCCTGTTCAAGCATCAAAGAATGGGTGGTGGGTGGTGACTATCTCATGCTTACTCCTCTAGCTGCTACCATGGTCAATCTCCTCTATTAAAATGCAGAATGTCCATGGGGCAAGCCAGCCCTCTATCTCTATATCTCTCTCTCTCTTTCTCTTTCTCTCTCTCCTGCTTTCTCGTGTAGAATGGCATTTTACTCACAAAATATAGAAAAAAAAACAAGAAGAAAATCTTGCAGGCCTGATTCATAGCCGAAGTGATAATCTTCCCGAGTTAGGAAGAACTCCAAGTTGCCTCCTAGAAAGATGCACCCCACAAAGCATTCTCACCTTCTCCACACCGCCTATGAACCTCTTTAATCCTTTCAGCAGACCTGCAAATTCCACTGCAGCTCCAATCAAATGAAGCAA
>JASKGM010000009.1:5231181-5241700 GCA_034509205.1 Ceratonia siliqua
GATTCTAGTCCAATTTATTATATTGTTCAAAATTACAATATGTAAAAACATGTAAAATATTCTTTTATATATATATAATGAGGATATAATTAATTGAGTCAAAATGCATATTACAATATAATGGAAAGACATTAACTAATAAAAAATAAATTTGTTACTAAAAAAAATTCTCAACCAAAAAAATAAATGGGAGCATAACACCAAAATTATGTATTTTTATTTTTATTAAAAATATATATTTATTAATAAAGGTATTTGCATTGCAGTTTGGTTCAATTTGAGAGTAAAATTGTAAACTGAATTGACCATAATCATGCCGTTCAATTTGGTTTGATTTGAGAACATGTTGAGAGCAGAAATTAAACCAAACCAAATCGATAATGATTAATTTAGTTCAGTTCAGTTCAGTTTATTGGTTTGATAGTCATTATTTTTAACATTATCCTAAAAAAATATATAGTGGATTTGAATAATTGCTAATACACTAGAAGATTGAGAAAACATCTACCTTTAAACTAAAAGTAAAACATATACCTGATTTAGAATAGAGCAATTCCACGAAGAGGGGGCTTTAATGGATACTTTCTAGTCAAGACGGAGAGAGATAGAGACAATGACGATGGACGATGGACGATGGTTGAGAACTTGAGGACTTGAGGGACGATAGAGTCTCACGAACTGACGGAGAGAGATAGAGTCGAAAGTCAATGACGAAGGATGAATATGGTTGAGCCTTTGAGGTTTTCTTTTATGAAATTTGAGAATTGAGAAATGAGAAGTGAGATGACAATGAACAAATTGGTAAAGAATCGAGATAGAGTCAAAAGCAAAAGGCCGATGATGATGGAGCCATGGTTGACAAAGTCTGAGATGAGGTTTTCTTTTTAAATTTTGAGAAGTGAGAACTGAAACCTAGTTAACGAGTAAAGGTAAAGATAATTAGGTAAGTATTTTTTTTTTAATATGCAATTCATTTTGATTTAAACCGCAGTTTAGAGTTTTCAAATCACAAACTGAATTAAACCACTTTGATTTGAAGGACGAGAAACCAAACTAAACGGTTATATCAATGGTTTGGTTCAGATTCATTTGGACGGTTCAGCGGTTCAACGGTTCAAACTAAACGGCTGAACACCCCATTTATTAATATGCTTTTAAAGGTATGACCGTTTAAATGTATATGGTCAAATTATCAAAATTTATTTATTTTTTATTTATGCGTGGCTTTCGGTCATAAATGTGATATTTAATTATATATTATAATAATAAAGTAAAAAAAGAAAATGCTTTGCTAATAAATAAAATAATTTTAATAAGTGTTAACATCTAAAAAATATATATGATTTACAAGAAAAATGAATTAAAATGTTATAAAAAAGTTATTAAGTCTAAAACATGTTTGAAAGCTAATTTTATGTTTGAAAATGAATGGAAATGATATATATGAGTAGAACATGGTTTGTGTATATGATGATGAAGTGGTGAAGGGTGGAGAATCTGGAGATGATGAACTCGTCTATGGACGTACCACTTAGCATGCAACCCGGACCGAAATGCTAGCTCTAGACTCTCTAATTATATAAACCCCCGCATTTCTGCCCTCTCTCACTCCTAAGCTTTGGCCCCACACCCCTCTCTCTCTCTAACCCATTTATCTCTGCATTCACAGTTTCCTCTCCTCAAATTCACTGTCCCTGTCTGAAATCAAAAACAAAAGAGAAGCAAAGAGAAGACAAGGCTTTGTTCCTTTCTATCTCTCTCTCTTTCTGTCGCTTCCGTCTCTTTATCTCTCCTCTCTTTTCAGTTTTTCGCTTATCTTGGGAGAGGAGGGAAGCTCTATATAACTTATCTCTCATCAATCGCAGTCACATAAGCGTAGCCAGTCAATTTGGGTCTCTGAAAAACAAAAATTAACCACATTGTTTTCGTGAGAAAACGAAAAAAGAAAAGATTTTTTTTCTTTACTCAGGTTGATGCTAACGACGATGCCGAGAAAGATCCGCAACAAAAACGACAACGACGAAGCTGCAGAGGCACCAAAAGAAGGCGGGAAGCGGAAAGAAAGCATAAAAAAAGGGCCGTGGACAGCAGCAGAAGATGCGATCTTGATAGAGTACGTGAGGAGGTACGGGGAGGGGAACTGGAACTCTGTACAAAAGAATTCTGGGTTGGCAAGGTGCGGGAAAAGTTGCAGGCTCAGATGGGCCAATCACCTGAGGCCTAATCTCAGGAAAGGCGCATTTTCTCAATATGAAGAACAGATCATCATCGAGCTTCACTCTAAGATCGGAAACAAATGGGCTCGAATGGCCGCACATGTACTTCTCCTTTCGTAAATATATCATGTGCATGGTCTATATTAATGTGTTCGTGGTTTTTGCTTGTGTTTCGCTCTGTCCATGGTTTCTTTGCAATCATTTGTGTTTCGAAAACGATTTTTGATTGGTCCATTCTATCTGCTGTATTTGTGTTCTTTTTCGGATCATCTTTGACTGATACTGATGTAGATGTTTTATGGGTCTACCCTTTTTTTCAGATTTGGTTTTTTATTTAGACCCGGTATATTTGGTTTGATAGCGACCAAACCATAGCCGAGGGAAAATCCATTTCTGTTCATACTCTGTGTCTGTCCACTTTTTTGGTTATATACCTCGTCCTTTTTTGTTCTATCTTCTACCAGTTATTTCAATAAACAATTAATAAGTAGTTTTTATCAATTAATCCCACGACTGGAAGAATTAAAAAAGAAGAAGAAAGACGTCATTTTTCCTACATTTAAAATCTCCATTGAATTCTTTTTGCCATTAATTTTCTAGTTTTATTCTTATTTTCTGATTTCCTAATTCCTAATAATCTGTTTCTAGATGCTGACCTCTGTCTTATGTCCCAAATTATATTTTCCTTTTGTACCTCATCCCTGCCCTTTGTGGCTTGGCCCCACCTCTTAAAAGTTCGTTGTTTTTTTTTGCTGTACTTGGACTTCCTTCTCACCATCTTTATGCCTCTGTTTTCTGCTTTCAGTTACCTGGGAGGACAGACAATGAAATAAAGAACTTCTGGAATACTAGAATGAAAAGATGCCAGAGAGCTGGCTTGCCAATTTATCCTCCGCCATCCCAAGACAAAGCTCCTGCGTACCATCTACAACAACAGCAGCGTTACATTGCACAACCTCACTCTTCATCTTTCTCATTTTCTTCGCTACCTTCTTCGTCTTATTGTCAAAAGCTCAATGAGCTAAGCTATTCTTCTGCTGTAAATCCTCTGCTGAACCAGCCTGATTCTGTTTATTACACTAATCCATACCAGCAATTCAATTTTTCCAATGAAAACAGTGGAAATGCAAATCTGGGTCTGCCATTATCCCCTGTTTCTCCATATGGGTTGTCATCTTCGACTCTGCACAATCATTGTTTTGCTGCTCATTCTGCTGCAACTGACTCACATGATTACCACTCTGGAAGCTACAACTATGGCTTCAATTCGAGTGCTGTGACAGTAGGCTCTCCGTATGAACCCCTTCCTTTGGTGTCTGGCTTGAATATGGAGATCTCTTCGAGCCAAACACCGCAAGGCTCAGCAACTCCTTGTTCATCATACTCTAGTGGTGTTGGTGGCTTGATGGGAGCTTCAAGCATTGCTGATGACAACTATGAAGTAGCAACATTGTCACCTCAAGGAAACAGTGGCCTGCTGGAGGCTCTTGTAGCGGAGGCTCAAGCTCTTTCTCGCAATAACAAGTCAAAGAGTGAAAATTCAACCGCAGCTGCAGATTTATCTTATAAGACGAAAACCATGACGACTGAGGAATATTCCGAGGAAGAAAACACTGTGCCTGTGGAGTCAGCTATGAAGAACAGTGGAGGAACTACTACTGAAACCCAGAAGGCTGATTTTCGTCCTTTCCAATTACCAACAGGTGCACCATTCATTTGTTCTATGCGTTAGATAAATTTGATTCCTTTCTTTTATACGTCGCATGGTAGCTTGGGTAATGGGTATGATAATTTAGTAAACTTTTGTGGCAATTTTAATACACAGGGAAGAAAGCAAATGGTGAGGATCCATTGGAGGAGATGATTGCCATGGACGATGACTTGTTTAGCCTGCTCACCAATTTTTCCTCAGAATTGCCAATGCCTGACTGGTACGGTGGAGGAGAAAGGCAATCATTGGGACTTGAGAATGAAGGAGCTGATACTTCACCGGGACCCACTGAAGAGGAACTTGCTAGGACTGAAATTGCAGGAACAACATGCCTGGAATATCCTAAATAGCTTCTTTAAGTTCTGATAGAGTACTAGATAGTAAAGGTCATCATATATGGTATCCTAGAATCAACGTAGAAGGCTTGAGATTAGAGCTAATAGAATTGACATGAATCAGGATAATGTGTAGATGGATTATATATGCAGGTTTAGATGGAGCTTGAGGCTGGGTTAGGTAGGGTAATGAAAGCACATCAACCATCTATCCACCCCCTTAAAAGGAGGTGTGGTGTGAATCGTGTGATTTAGAGTAGTTTTGTGATATCCTAGTCTTTCATCTGTAGTTTTAGGTCTTATGCAACTAGAATTATAGACCAAAGAGCTTGCTGGAAGCATCCTTGCTCTGTACATATGCGTATCTTTATATTTCCGCCTATACAAGTTAGCAAGTGGTTCAGTTTAAAAATAATTTAGCGAGTTTAACTTCACATTTAAAAAGATACTTAAGGGTCATTTGGGATGACAAAACCGTTTCAAAAGTAGCTTTTTTTATAAAAAAAGTGCTTATGCAAAAAGGTTGTTTGTTTCTTCTTAAAATAAAAAGTGTTCTTTTTTTATAAAAAAATAATTTTACTTGGTTTTTTTAGAAGTTAGGATTTGCAGTTTTTGAAAAAAGTATGTTCAATGGAAAAGAGACAATTTTTTTCGAACAAATATACTCTTAAAATATATGAAAATTTCTCTAAAAATTAATTTTATATGTCATTTTCAATAATTTTACATGCTCAATAGTAACTTTATATTTTTAAATCTAAACACAAGATAATTTACTTTATATAGTAAAATCACTTTTACATAATTACATCCAAACACCAAATGTTTGTTCTTTTTTTTAATAAAAATCACTACTATTTAAAGCACATACTTAAAATTACAAGTTCATATAAAATCTCCTTACAAAGGGGATGAATACCTCTAGTTATATCTTTCATGAAATTAACTTACATCTCCAATATGAGACTTTTCAATGCTCCCCTTCAATTTAGGGGTGGTGGGTATATCGTTCTCTCAATTACAGGTTACGTCTATGAATCATCCTTTTTGGTGAGTAACTTGGCTATGACACCAAATTTAGCAGGCTTAATTATACCCTTAAAAATTTGTTTACAAAGGAAAAGATTGCATCTACTTATATCTTTCATAAAATCCATCTACACCTCCGATATGAGACTTTCTAACACTCCCTTTCACTTCGGGAGTGGTGAGTGCATCATTCTCCTAATTACAGGAATAAGTCCATGGATCCTAGTTTTTGGCGGGTAACATGGCTTTGATACCAAGAAGAAATTAAGTGGTCCTAAATCCACCTTTAAAAATGTATTTGTAAGGGAGATGATTGTCTCTACTTATATATCATGAAATCAACTTACACTTTTAATGTGAGACTTTCTAATATGTTTTAGCAAAAGAGTAACAAAAAAAAAGGCCTGAAGTATTCTGGAAAGTGGAAACCATTTTGTTTCGTTATAACTCTTTCTCTACTGCCTTAGAATGCGTAGTCGTCCCAAAAGTAGCTTTAAAAAAAATACTTGTGCAAAGATAGCCCTTTTTTGTGCTTAAAATAAAGTGTTTTTTTAATTAAAAAAAAGTAATTTTACATACTTTTTTTAGAAGTCATGATTTGTAACTTCTGAAAAAATAGGTTCAATGAAAGAGAGAGAAAACGTTTTAGACAAATATGCCCTTAAAATATTTTATAGCCTGTTTGTTTGGGTTTATTTTGAGAATAAGTTATTTATTTTCAAAAAATAAGTTATTCTGATAAAATTATACATATTTGTTTGGGCTTATAGAAAATAGATAAGTTAATGAAAATAGAGAAAACCTCCTTATAGGAGAAGTTAAAATTTTTAACTTTTGCTCATAGGGAGAAAAATAAGAAGAGAGAGAAACCTTCATTTCTAAAATTGTTCATCCTACTTCAAAAACCCTTCCAAATTATTGCATCCAAATATAAAACAATTTTTCTTTAAAAAAAAGTCATTCTTCTTGCAGGAGAAGGAGAAAACTCATTCTCTGCTAAGCCTAAACAAACAGTCCCTTACAAATTCTCTCAAAAGCACTTTTATATATCATTTTCAGTAATTTTACATGCTTAAATATACTTTTATATTTTTGTATCGAAACGTAAGACATTTACTTTTTTTTGTTAAAATCACTTTTGCGTAACTACATACATACATTAAATACATACTTTTTTAAATAAAAATAATTTCTATTTAAAATACTTACTCAAAAATACAAGTGTATCCAAACTGTCACTTATTCATATGCTTTTTCCATTTTTGGGTTCAAATAATCATGCGGCCACTCCCATAATAACAATAATAATTAAAAATTAGTTTATCTTCCTTTCATGTTTCTTATACAAACTTTCTTCAACTGATAAAATTCGCGAGAATAAGAAAAACAAGTGGGTGAAATGTGCTTTTCAAGGTTTTAACAAAAATTGAATACATGTCTGATAGACCGTGAGTGAAAATAAAATTTTTGAGATAATGCTAAATGTAAACATGTGTTTAATAAAAGAAGATGCAGAAGCTATTAATATTTAATAAAAAAGAACGCAGAAGAATTTTGACAAAGAACTAGTTTTATGTATACACATGGATTTGTCTTGCTTAGGCACTTATGTTATTAAAAGAAGTTGGCTATCCTACTCTAGGGAGTCACCTAGAGGGGGTGGGAGTGAGAGGACCCATTCCCTCTGAATGAACGAGCACCGATGCTTCTGGAGTAGAATGGCTGAGTACCTATTAAAAAAAGAAAACACAGAACAACTACGGCCACTAGAGTTGGAAATGCACTAGACGCCAGACAGTAATTAAGAGGCAAGGTGATTGGCAACTGTATAAGAGCTAGTTAAGCAAATTATAGCAGCCAACGCATCAGAAGTACGAATTAGGGTCATCTAATCTCATGGCTCTCATCACCACAGAATGCAACTTCATCTCGCTGTACATGAATCCCGCAGAATAGTTAATTGGGCATTGGTTTCTTACTTTCTTATCTCATATGCACAGAGCAAATTCTAGAGCACAACTCCAAAGAAATTTTCACAAAGTAAACTACCATCTATATATCCTCTGTTTCCATCCTTGAAAACTCCTGTGAATGGTAATACTAGTTCGAATGTTATTTTAATTAAAAGGGCCTAAGAATAGAATAAAAGATAAAGAAAGAATATTGCTCCGTATTTGTAATGTTTTATTCAAGCATAACCAAGTCAATGATATCTCCGGAGACAGAAATTTGATCATATAGTAACCAATAAAGCGTAAAGAGGCTTAATTTTAAATTGTTAATCAATAGCTTCACGAATTGTTGAAAGTGAAGAGAGAGAAAATCCTAAAAATCATAAACCAGACTAGTATTCGTAACTAGTGAATTTATGTTCCAGGATAACAAAGACGATCCTGGTTGGATCAATGAATTAAGAACAAAGACAACCCACTATCACCTCTCAAATAACACCTTGGAGGAAGAAACATAAGCCAATCATTTATAACAATCATGTCTCCTCTCTGTGATCCAACACCAGCTGAAATATTTTTGGAAGCCCACTGGCAACCAAACTCACAAGTAATCAAACATATCTTTGATAATATCAAGGTTTAAGGTATCACGAACAATGAGGAATAACCCCAGAAGTATGACAAGCATAATTCCTGAAGACATGATTCGTTGCTCCACTTCCAGAGGGAGCTTTCTCCCACCCCTGGCTGCCTCAACGAGGATCAAAGCCAACGTACCCCCATCTAAAGCAGGTAACGGGAGCAGGTTTATAACCGCAAGGTTAAGATTGAGTATGGCAGCAAATTGGTAGAGACCATCAATGTTTGACCGCGCAACTTCTGCCCCAACAGCAATAATAGCTACAGGACCAGAAACCTTACTAGCTGACTGTGAGAAGTTTAAAAAAGTCTGCTTTAAGCCATCTAAAACATTAGATGATAGACCCCAAAATTCTTTTCCAGTAAATTTTATAGCTTCCAGCAGATTTTTCGGCATAACCTTATCTATCTTTATATTTGGGGATAGCTGAACTCCAATTTTACCAGTTCCATCATAATTTTCATCCGGGGTGATCCCTATCTCAAAGTCCTGCTCCCCCCTCTTAACCTTAAGCAACACATATCTTTTAGGGTTCTTCTTGATGACATCAACAACCTCAAATACAGCACTAGGGCCTGGTTTAGGCAACTCACTTCCATTAACCTCGAGGATCACATCGCCAGGAAACAACCCATCTCGAGAAGCTGCTGAAAAGGGTCGAATTTCGGGTACGATCACCCCAGGAAAGACCTCTTGCACGGGCAAACCAACGGACTGGACTTGAACGAAGATAATCACAAATGCGAAAATTATATTAGCAATAACACCAGCTGAAACTACAATTACTCTATCCAATATAGGTCTGTTCTTGAGCAGATTTTCATCATCAACTGGGATGTCGCTCTCTGGATCATTATCAGGAAATCCCACAAACCCACCAAGAGGAAAAGCTCTAAGAGAGTACTCTACATTGTTTGCATTGAATTTAGCTAAAATTGGACCAAACCCAACTGCAAATTTACTTACATGGATGCCTTGGAGATAAGCAGCAAGGAAGTGACCGCTCTCATGAACAACAATTATTGCTGTTAAAACTGCAGCTGCCTCAAGTACAGACTGAGGACCCTCAAAGTTGCCATAATCAAATCCAGCGATAGCCCAAGTCCTAAAATCCACCCTATTTCCATGTGTACATCTACTCTTCTCATACAAAAACCGCTTCTTGCAAGTGAAATTAATGTTTGGAGAAGCAATAGAATAGCATATAGAAGAAGCAAAATAAGGTTTTGGAAAGTGGATTTTCAACTTCAATGAACGTTCTGAGATGGGTGACTTTGAATTGGTTAACCTGATGATGGGACTGGTATATGACGGTGGAGAGGAGGAGAGGTTTATAACCATGGCTTCAGAGATATTGGAGGGGTAATAAGGAGGAAAAGCTAGGGGCTAATGGGAGAAGGGCGAACAGCATAGAAAGTGGGTTGGGATAATTCATTGCTTTTTCGTCTTCCGGACTTGTGGAGGAGAAGTGACTGAGATGTCTCCCTCCTGTTTTCCACAAGTTCGTGTGTCTTGGATTGCCTTTGAGTCGAGCCTTGTGTGATCCACAAACGCCAGCCCAAAGCCGTAATATATAACTAACGTTCATTCGGTTCAAACAATTGAACCAAAATTAAGCAACTACAATTTTTTTTATACCTCCCTTATATTTTAATTTTTAATTTTTAATAATTTATAACATAATAATAAATATAAAAATAATGTATAAATAATATTATTCTTTTAAAAAATATTATTTATATATTATATTTCCTATAATATTTCTAATCACTATTTTATAATATTAAATGTGCTTAGTCACCTAATTATATCATCTTTTTTAACTCTTTTTTTTTTATTTTCCTCTTTTCCTTTTCCATCTTCGTAACGAATTTGCCTCATTCGTCGAGCTTAAACCCTCTTTTAACTCTAAATTGAAGCTCGCCTCCATCTTCGATAAAATCCCTTTCCTCCGAGTCACCAATGACCTCGAGAATTGTCTAACATCAGGTTTACTCATAGGAAATAGAGAATACAGTTGGATCTAATTATTTATCTATAAGTGTTTAAGATACAAGCATATGTTTTAAAACTTTTTAAAAACATTTAAGTTGCAAACATGCGAAAACAAAACACTAAGCAAACAATTCACAGCTAGTAAGAGAAGTAAAATATATGAAAACTTTACATACATCTTGTAGTCATTTTAATCTTGCAAGTCACTTCCCAAGCGCATTGACCGCTTATTCTTTGGGGTACCAATCCACGAAACCTACGAAAAATAGGCTTACTGATTGGAATAAAACAAAAGACGAAAAAACAATAACCGATAGCTTTGAAAATTAAATCAAAAAGCCTTCCCCTACCCCTTAGGGGGCGTTTGGTATCAGGATTCTTCTAACTTTTCAAGGATTCACTAATCGAGAATCTTAATTTTCGACATTTGGTATAAGGATTAAAAAAATATTTCCTGTAAATTAGGATTCCCGAGAACACATTTTAAGCAAGTTTCCCACACAAAATTTTTCATGTAGAGGATGGTATTCTTAGATTCCCGCCCTCATAGAAAAATTTTGGGTAATGCAAATGATCATTTTACCCTAAATCTCAAACTATCATACCACAAGTACTCCAAACCTAAATCATAAATCTCGAAA
>JASKGM010000009.1:5259192-5286578 GCA_034509205.1 Ceratonia siliqua
GTATTCACCATTGTTGAAAGTCATAATTTTGATCCTGTGTTTAATATGGATGGTTCCAATCCTCCAAATTATCTAACTCTCCTTTTGGTTGACATTGACTTAATTAATGAAGCAGCTTCGCAGTTCACACCGCTTTCTCGTGGCGCGCTGTGCTTAGTAAAATGCAAATTGGTATTCAAAGGTGTACTAGCGTGTTGAGAGGATCACATTTTTTTGGTAAGAAAATGGATATTTTGCAGCAATATTCTGAAAAAAGAATAAGTTATTTTTTAATTGTGACTATTTATTTATATTTAAACAGTTATAATATTTAATTATATATAATTAAAAAAAATATTATATGTAATTAAATTGTGATCATTTAAAAATAAATAAATAATTATAATAAATTAAAAATAACTAAAGAAAAAATAACTCAAAAATGTGAAGGGAGGAGATATATCAAATGCGAGCAAATGGTCTGATTATGTTAACAAAATACATGATTAATTATGTTATTAAAATCATGGCTGTTAATTCATTTTTAAACAATCGCAATAAATAATTTTATTTTATTTATATATAAATATAAATATATTTTTAAATAAATAAATATATTAATTATTTAAAAATAAATAAATAATTACGATACACATTTTTATGTTACTATTTGCTATCAATAGTAGGGTAGGACCCAATCCATCAAACGTTGGACTATATATGTAAAGTTTCTATTGGAAACCACAACAAGAGTTACTCATCTAGGAATTCTCATCGTAAATTTGCCACGTAAATCCAAGAAGTAGGTGGAAACTTCGTTACTATTTTTAACTCGGATTCTTAAAAACATTATATTTTTATATTTCAATTTGAGGGGGAAAGGCAGCAAATGGCAATTATACAGCTTAGGCAATTCTAGAAAGTGGCCCATGTAGAGAGGCGGGGCGCTGAAGAGAAGCAGAAATATGAAGTGACGTTTTGCTTGTATTGTTTGTTTTTGGTATTTAGTTAGAAGTATGATGATTGGATTGGATGATAGGGAATCTGATATTTCTTTTTACCATATAAACCAAAAGATAGAGGGGAAAGTGTGATGTTAAGAACAATCCAAAATGATTGTTGAAGGGTGTGTGGCTATGTAGTAGTAGTAGTAGTAGTTTGAAAATGATCATCTCTCTTTAACTTAACGAAATCTATCATTGCTTGTGTTAGCTTTCATTGTTTGGAACACATATATAGGTGTCCAATCTTAGGCGTAAAATAAACGTTACTTCTCTCCTCTCTGCCGCTATACTTTAATTACTATTATATCAATAGGTATCCATACACTATCTAATTCTTAATAACTCAATAAAAATGTTCGCATTTACCTAACTATAATTATTATGGCTTAATTGTGTTTTTATTTATTTAATTTATTAAAATTAAAATTAAAATTTTTTTAATTTTATTAAAATTATAATTTTAGTCCCTCATAATAAAATTAGAAAAATCAAAATTATAATTTTGTTGTAACTTTAATAAAACTAATGAAATTATATTATTTATGATAAAATTACAGGGATAAAAATTATAATTTTGATAAATTAAGGGAATTAAAAAGACAATTAAGCCTAATTCTAATTGGCCTGGACATCAATACACAATCAAATAATTAAAAAAATTAAAAATGAAATTATTGATTCAATATTTATATAATTATTCATTAGAATTTAAACAAAAATTATTACAAAATGATTGTGTTAACCAAAATTGAATTTATATAAGGTTTGGTCCTTATAATTTTAAATAATTATTAATTTAGTTATTGTAATTTAATTTTGTAATTATGTCTTTATAATTTTAATTTTTATTAATTTAATTATTATCATTAAGTTATCAATTAATATCATTAAATTAAAATTTAACGTAACAAAAAAAAACTTATATAAAAATTTTACATGACAAAATTATTACGTCAATATCTAATGGGGCAATGCCCTTTCATGAAATATTAACATAATTAATAATAATAATAATAATAATAATAATACAAAAGTAAAATCCAGAATTAAAGGTTCAATGAAAACAAAAACAAAAGAGAGTAATCATGATCAAACCAAAGCGCAATTGAACTCTTTACAATTTCCAAAATGCAAAACCCAAAGCCCTAGTAGTTCTCAAGTAACTTGGCAAAATTCTTTCTTTCAAATTTCAATTTCCAATCTTAGACCCTCCAATTTTCTGTGCGCGATTACCATAATCACAAAGAAAAAATTTGAGCTGATCGAGAAATCAATCATCATCGACGCCCTTAAATGCCCAAGCGTACCTTTGGCGGAGCTTAGCCTCTTCCTCTGGAGTATAATCAATCGTTCTCAATCCCAAAGTAACGGCGAACGTACTCTGCGCTCTTGTTCTGAAGGCAATTGGCTATGCTCTATTCTTTCGGTTTGATGGAACTTCATATTCATATCTCCTTTCAAGCCTCTATTTTTTGTTTCTTGCTCCTCAATTAAGAGATCAAGGTCAAGGATGAAAGAGAAACAATGTACAATGACATGTGTTTGAAAAATTTAGGCATTTTTGAGCTTCGTGAGAGGGGTGCTATCACATTGATGGTTGAAGTGGTAATTTTATCACAAATTTTTTTACTATATCAAATTTTAATTTAATGATGTTAATTAATAATTTAACGATAGAAATTAAATTAATTAAAATTAAAATTATAAGAATTTAATTAATTAAAATTATACTATAATAATTAAATTAATAATTAATTAAAATTATAAAGATCAAATGACTAGATTATGTATGTTAATTAATTGTAACATTATTAATTAAATAAAAACATGACATTAACTAAACATTTTTAAAATATAAGAATATAATTATTTAATTTAAAATATGATGGAATCAAATTAAAAATTTTACAAAGAAACTAAAACCTTTTAAATAAAAAAATTATTTTTATACATGAGCACACTAAACATACCCCAATGTAAGTTATATTAATGAAACTTGCAGCTAATAAAAAAAGGGGGGTTTGGTGGTGTGAAATAGAAGCTAATAAAAGTGTTTGAGAGACGTTGTAACTGAAAGACAAGTTAGGGAGGTTGAGGAGGGTAGGGTTGGCGCACTTGATTTTACACACCAATATCACTTAACCAAATTAATTCTCTACGGTTACCCACTAACTAGTAGTAACTGTCCTACTCCTCTCCACTACAGTTTATTCCTCTCAAATTAGTTCAGTTAGTTGGCGTAGAAGGGTATAAACCTTATCCCAATGGCTTGCGTTGTAAGGTATAATTAATCATTCATTAATGGTTAATGATGGAGAGGCTTTGGTCACACGCAACTCACGTGGTCCTCTTTGTGTAGTTGTGAGAAAGAAGAACGAAGGTGGGCCCGCCCATCTTGACAACGTAGAAGGTAACACGTGTGAATTGAGAGCATAAGAAGCACGTTTTGTTTGTGTGGACATGAAACTCGCCACGTTTCCAGTTCCATGTGTTTGGTAACGCAATTAAGATCCACGGTGGCGGCTTCCCCCCATTAATTATTGAACAGCTGTTTTCATATACGTATACATGTACTCATTAAGATATTTATTATAATTTCAAAAATATCACATTTCATAATATTATAATATTTTTCTTTATTGTCATTTACTCCGTATTTTCCTTTTTAGCTAGTAATATTCTAAACTACTATTTTAGAATATAACTTTTTTACAAACACTTACTAATACTTTGTTATATTTAATTATGGCACAAAATATAATAATTTTGAATACGGAGACATTTGAAGATAACTAAAGTATCTTATATATTAGAATTAGAATAAAGACAATGTCCAACATTCTCTTCTAGATACATTATTTTAAAATAAAATTGACTCCTTTTTGTTTTTTTCAAATATATAGTCTACAAGATAATCAAATAAAAGTTCTAGAAAGTGCATACTAATTGAGCTATTGCCCATGATCAAATTGTTGACTAATTCCAATAGTAATTGTAACGTAAATTTTATTAAAAATTGGGTTTAATGATTTAGAGGGAAGACTAAAAAAGAAATAGAATTTTGACGATGTCTGGATTGAGGTTATGTCAAAATAAGTTAAGATATCAAGATGGATTTGTTAGCTTAGGTCAAATTCCAATGGTAGATTGGATTCGTGAACTTGATAGGTTTTTTAGTTAATTATATATAATAATACATGTGAACTAATGGTCGAATGAACAATAAATAAATTCTAATAATAAGTTAGTTTTTTTATAAGGATGTAAAATAATATTTTTGTAATTGTAATAATTAAGCAAGGACATTTATGGTTGGTTAGATCTTGAAAAACATATAATTGAGCGGAATCCTGATCAATCCCTCGTATGCCAGTGGACAGCTTTGATGTGGAAAAAGGGGAAAAGGAAGGGACTTGAATACTTGATTACTTGGATGGGCATTGGTAGCCGACAATTTAAATGAGTAGGATGACGCTTGGTGTTTGCTTAGACACTCCGTTATGGCATAGTAGTGCCTCTATTAAACAAATATCAAAACCCAAACAAAAGTTCCTCCTTTTTGGCTTTTTCTCCCTTCTTTGATGAACCTTCAATAACTCTTTCACTCCCTCATAAGTACTTACCATAAATGAGCCACTAGATGTTAATGTAGTTAATATGAGTATGGGTATGAATAGCACTAACGTTGAATTGTATGTTATATTTGGCCCATCATAGACATAACGCATGAAATAGACGAGAATTAGGTTCTTTTTGTCTAATGCTCTGATTTTCTAAGTTAAACTATCTATAGTCATTTACTAAACTATCTTTCTCATCTGTACTATCATCTCTTTTATGCTTCCAATACTTAAACATTGTTCTGCATCCTACAAAGAACGTTGTCCTTAATCCTCATAAATTATTTGCATGCCTATTCTGACAAAATGTCAAAGTGCGCACTCCCCGTCCTTCACCAAATAATAATATAAAGCCCAGAAAAATACAAGTTATAAAACTTATAATTAAACTGCTACAAACCCTTTGTGCAGCCATTGGAGACAATAAGAGAGTAGTATAAAATAGGAGTCTTCTAAGTTCATTAAAAGGGTTTGCCACAACTTAGAACCACGTTCATTGGTACCAAGTACCACCCCTTTTTCTTAGGCTTATTGTTACCAGTAGTTTTCCTATGGTTGGATTTACCTCCTTTCTCAAAATTTCATCATCACACTTACATAGAAAATTCTTTTTGTTTTTCTGGGTATACTTAGTGGTACGGGAATTTGAATCTATAAATCTTTTACAAACTACTTAAATCTCTCACTATTAAACTACACCTAATAGTTTTAGTTATAGATCTCATTAATATTAATCACTGAATGAGGATATTTAGATTTATCTAACAGTTGATAACACTACCAAACAGACAATGGGAACTTATTCCAATTATGTTATAATGAAGTTTAACT
Source organism: Ceratonia siliqua (assembly GCA_034509205.1). Taxonomy (NCBI): domain Eukaryota; kingdom Viridiplantae; phylum Streptophyta; class Magnoliopsida; order Fabales; family Fabaceae; genus Ceratonia; species Ceratonia siliqua. Next base: position 5,264,627 of record JASKGM010000009.1, read on the forward strand.
AGTCCTCAACTATTTTCTTAATTAGTCCTCAACTATTTTCTTATACATATAACAGAAACAGAAGAAAGACCTTTGAGAAAGACAATATGAACTTGCTCTTTTAAGGAATAGTACAAATAGAACAAGCTTAAGGTCCTAATCATACAGAAAACAGTATTATGGAAGTATATATGCAAGTTCACACTCTGTGAGGCACTATCTACTGCACATTTACAAGCCTTACTACATTTTGCTAGTTTTAACAAGTTAAATTGATCAGCACTCAGTATAAGCTGCAAGCCTCTCCCCCCAATTCTGCAATTATAATACAATATATATATAGACCTACGCTGATTCTGCAAATCCAATTCTCATATTCCCGTAATCAAACACTGTGTGATAGCGACCCATGAAAATGTCCCCCAGAATCCTGCATTCCAAAAGTAACATCACTGAGTTTAACAATCTTATTTCTGAAAATCTGAGGAGAATAGTTAGAACCCATAAGCACTTATTTCTTTTCAAAGTCCTTTATAGTAAATGGCTTTTCTAGGGATGAGAAGCCCCCATATCTTTTTTTTTATTATTATTGAGACTGTTTTGGAAACCACAAATTTCTGAGACTCAGACTAAAGCAAAACAGAATGGCAAATAGAAGCTAAAAGCTATAAGAAGTAACAATAGTACCATAGAGGTCCACGAGGAGGAGCTACGTCTAAAGCTGTAAATCCACTAATGCATTGCGCTGCTGCTCCCTTTCCCACTTTCAGGACATACTGATTCATGAAAACAACTTTCATAAAAATGTTGCACAACATAGCAAGAAGCAGTCCAGACAAGACTTCTTTGTACACTGTCATCTTCGTTTTCATGGATGTCAGGAGGCATATAAAATGTTTGTGTTTGATGCATTGGTATCCGGTGACATCCCAGATGTTTGGAGATATAGGATCTCATACCACTAAAAAAACATGAAATCTCACATTTAAAAATTTTGAACTTTATTAACTTTTATAAACAACCATAACATCCTATATCATGATATCCAAAAGACTGGAGAATGTAATATATATCAGTATACCAAATGGCTGCTCAAAGTCTAGATGCTAAACATTTCGTCTACACGCTGATCCTAGATCTTACCCATATTATCAGTTATAGAAGAAACTATTTTGAACTTGGATTAATGGAAGCTCCAAGGACAACAAGCATAACACGCCTTTTTAGCAATCACGCATCTTGAAACAACTAATAAATTAAGTCACCATGTTATAAGGTGAACCCAGAAAGAAGATTCTATTTTATACCTGCTCTGGTGAAAGTTCAAACACCTTGCCACCAATGGTGAATGAAACGTTAGGCATGGCAGATAGGCTTCCACAGTCAACTACTGATTCTCCATTTGGGCTGGGAAGCCGATCACAGAGCTGCAGATGAGATTGAGGGTTTGAGGGTTTGAGCTTGCTTCAAGGACATCATATTCTGGAAACATGAAAATGAGGGATGGTTTACCTCATTGACGTAGTCTAAGATCTGTTCTTCTGTCTCATTCCGTTGTAGCTTACTTTTAATCCAAACCACTGCCATCTCACAAGCAGTGCATCCAGCATCATGATAACCATCAGATATCTCCTCTGTGTTCTTATCTACCACGCTCTCAATGCCCATACTGCACAAAAATAATCAAATTCACAGTTATAGAGGAAGAACCAGTGCCATTTTCACTTGTGAACAACAAGGTTGGTCACCCAAATACAGCCACTATAGGTTGATTCTAACCTCACACCTCGAGTCCCATCAAAAGTACATAAACCAATTTGAGAGCAAATCTGTTGTGGGAGAGCCTATAAAGGAAACATAAGAATATAGGCATGTTAGTAATATTTACACACAAAATCAGGAAATAAACCATACACACTGAACAAGAAACAAAAGCAGAACATGATACCTCATTTACCAGCATATCCAATATGGTTTTTCCATATTGAGCAACCAATGCCTTGCATTCTTGGCTCACTGCACCAGCTGCTCCAATTGCATGGTTAATTTGAGCAATTACAGTCTGGAAATATAAAATATGGAAGTTGAATCAATTGCTTGCCATTGCATTTTAGAAGCTCATATATATATATATATATATATATATCCAGCAGCTGATGCAATAACCAGAAACTTGTATGGGACAACTATTTATTCCCAAAAATTGATTAGGATGGCCTTAGAACCAGGCTGATGTATTTGGTTTTGTTCTGGTCAACACATTGAAAGGGATTCCTTTTCATACCGTCGGGCCTGCTAATAGAGAGGTTCCAGAATCAGCAATTGCTGAGCAACCAGCAGCACAAAGTCCTGAAAAAAATGATGTATCCATCTTACGTTATTTATCAATAATTAAGGTTAGACCAGTGAAAATTGAATAGTCTCTCAAGGATATTAATCTGCGTAAAACATTGAGTGGTCTCCCCTCTGAAGAATATAAAACTAATGTTCATAGATTTATAGATACCAGTTGTTTCACCACCAATTAGGACATCTCCCATTTCAAACTGCATTTGAAGAGAAAAATGTTATAGAAAAAAAGAGATGAAATGTGAAACATGTAATTTGGTTCAAAAGATGGTCAAAGTTCATTATGGACAACCTGCCAATAGCCTTTCTGGGTGACTGGAACATATGTATGCTCACCCTTGTAATGATCTGAATCAACTCCTCCAAACACAATCTCGCCACCTTCTTGCCCCTCAATATTGCGGTTTAACCAGAATGAAAACACTGGTTCTTTGAGAAGATGTTGATCAAGCATATTATACCTATGAGAATCACAAACAAAGCAAAAAATCAATTTAGAGAGAACAATAACAATTCTAGTCAAGATAATAGAAGGGTGTAATAAATGACAAGTTGAATATGGTAGTGGGAAGTTTCACCACGTAGATTTCAAACTTAAATCATCCACCAACTTACCAGATAGGAGCAGCATTCCCAACAGATATCTCTTGAAATCCTAGGCCAAGAATGCCATCAAACTTGGCAGCCAAGAATGTGATGCTAGGCTCTCTGGTTGCCTCAATAAAATCCTAAAGCCAGGTAGATGTGGTAAAGAAAGACTAAAAGAACACTAACAAAATGATGACAATAAAAGCGCACATTCAGCAAAACTTACCTGGTTATTAACAACCAAATCACCAAGTGTCACATGGTCCTGGCTAAAGAAACCTGAAATTGCTCCAGTTCCATAATGAATCTCAGCAGATGTCCCTTCACCAAAAATAAAAAGAAGACATATTTCAAGATATTGTCATCTAGGTAATTTGGGAGAAGATTCCTGTACCAATAATAAAGTGCTATACCATTTTCTCTATAAGTGCTGGATTGGCTTGACTTGTATTTTGAGTGCAAATAGCAAGCAACCTGCACATAGACATAAAATCATATGCTTCTCGTCTTTTCATCTAATTGAAACAAACACTCTTTGCATAAAGTATTTACTTACTGAAAAGTAACATTTAGAGGAAGGCACCCAAAGATTGGAACTTCCAGTGTCAAATATCACAGTAAACTTCTGAGAAGGAGTTCCAATACCAATCTCACCAAAATACTGAGCATTTATATAGTTCTTCAGCCCAATAATACTTGTGTCATCAGAATTCCTATAACTACCACGAGAATGACATCTTATAGTAGTGCCTTCAAATATTCTTTCTTCCTTAGAATCAATGTGCCTGGTAAGCAGATTGCTTTGATCCAATTTACTCTTTTTCAAGCCAACTCTGATTAACCCCTGACTGGGTGCAAAGAGTACCACAGCGTGGAGAAGTAACAAGAGAAGAGCAACCAAAGAACTGTTTTTGGAAACCATTTTGAGTGCTGTGGAATTGATAATGCAAATTCTTTGTCACAATTCAATCTCAGCTGAAGAATAAAACTTTTAACTTGTAAATCAACAAGAGAATTTCATTAGTAACTTAAAGCAAACTAATCAACACGAACAAACGCACAAGTACCAAAAGATGTCAAAAGTCAACAAAAAATATAAAAAAGAAGAAAAAGGAAAGAATGACTAAGAGGTTCAGTCACCCACCTCAGAATCACAAAGGGATAACTGGAACAGCAGCCACCAAGAAAGACTAATAAGGAAATAGAGCGATTCCTCTGCTTCAAAAGCTTATAATTTTACAATGCCTCAATTTGAAGAAGAGAAGCAATAATCCCATCTTACCAACAATATCAACTATGAACTACCAGTCCTATGCTGACCCACCCTTCTTCTGTCTTTGCCAATTGAAATTCTACCGCCAATTGCCAAATACTGAGCCTTTAACTCCAGTGTTTGGTTTTATGGGCCTGCTATTATGGCATTGTTATTTCTTAGCATATAATAAAACTAGGCTTTGTTGCCTTATAAAAATTTGGCCCAGAATAGTAGAATAGCAAAGCCTATTCATACAAGTCCTGAACCTAACTAGCCCATGGTCTTCCAATTTATTTTATTTTATTTTTCTAAGAAAGTGAGTTTAATAAAATTGAGAATTTTATAGTATTGAAAATTTAATATTAAATTTTTAGTATCATTTTAGAAAACTGAAAAATTGATCCAAAACAGTGAAATGAAAACAGAGTTGATAAATACATATAAATTTAGAGGGGATAATGGTTTTTCAAAATTTGAGTGATTATCAAAATATACTATTTTTTTGAAACCGACTCTACCAACATAGCTTTTCAGGCATTAAATTTGAAAATTTTGAATTCTGTATAGATATTAAGTGGAACTATTGGTATTTAATAAATTTATTGAAGTTTATACTGAAAAAAGTTTTTGTCGTTTAATAATTGATAATATAAAAATAAAAATAAAAATAAGAAAAAGATTACAGATTACTTTTAAATTCATAAGTTGAAATTTTAGCTTTATCAATTTATTGAAGCTAAGTCACAAAAAAATGAATTAGTTAAGGTATAAATTATTTTAGACCTCATCTAACCACAATAAAAAAAACTCTATTTTATTTAGTTACACATATGATTGAATATAAAGCATTCTGCCAGTTACTTTAGTAGATAAAATTATTTTGGATGAGCTTAAAAAAAAATTTATGTAGATGTTTTAATTAAAAAATATTTATTAAAAGTAAAAATTATTTTATGTTTGAATATCATAATTAAAAAATATTTTTATTGAATAATTTTTATTAAAAATGATTGATCGCTCTTTTTTCTTTTATTGATCGGAAATATATTTTTTAAGCTAAAATTTTTAGATTTTTAAAAAAATATTTTTCTACTTTTTAGGCGACTATGCTTTTTTTTAGAATCTCATTCACTTTTATTTTAAAAAATTTTTAAAAAACAAAGTACTTTTAAAAACAAAACAAAAAACCCTAGTTGAACGCAATTAATCTTTGACACGCAGGGGATAGAAAGATACATGGTACTTAACGTGATAAACAACACCTTTGTTAAACCAACCATCATGGACGACTCGTGGACCAAAATATTATAATCTTTGCTCTTCATGAACTGCACAAATCTCTTCAAAATGATGTCTTATAAATTGTATTAATGGACAAAACAAAAATACTAAAATTGAAGAGTCCTTATCACAAGAATTAATTCACATATTGTGTCCTTAACTTGCATTACCCAAGAGAAGTGAATGGACTTTAGCGGTGAGGAAATCACGCAACTAGTTAACTCACAACTTCAACTTGTCTCTCTCCAATTTCTCTCATAATCTTAATTTCTTTACGTGACCAACCAATGACATCCTCTTCAACCACTCTCACATAGACGCTTTTCTTGACTCCTTTTCCTTTACTACTCTCATTTGCCACACCTAATTACTACTTCAATTCCTCTCTTACTTTGTCTACTTTCTTTCTTTCTTCCTTTCTATTCAGCCTTTACCTTATTCCATGCCAAAAATACAAATAAACATACTAGACAAGGAAAAAGTATGCATCCAAAACAAGTATATTAAGCTCATCTCAATCTTAAAATCTGCATATAAAGTAAATATTGATTCATTGGCTTTATGACATTAGTTTTGACGTACAGTTTTGAGCATACTACAGACATGACCAAGAATATCAAATCTGAAATCTATCTAATACTTCTCTAAATCTCAAATAATGGAAAACAAAAAACAAAAAGAAGAAAGGGATCAGCTCAATTTTTTGAGCTCCCTAGAAAGAAAAAATCAGATCACATTAGTCTCAGAAGAAAAAGAAACTAAAAAAAGAAAGAAAGAAAGAGAGAGTAATGTCAACTAGTTCCTGAGAAATTCGAATTGGTGACTTTATTGTTTCCATTGCTATTGCCGTTGCTAGTTGTAACATTGCCATTGCTGTTGCTGACCGTGGGGTTTCCATTATTGTTTGGCAGAGCACCGCCCATAATGGAAGTGATAGCCGCTGCTAGAGCCGCCGTGAAGTTGGGGTCAGCTGCTATGGCAGCAGTGGCAGCACTAACTGTGTCAGCCAGTTGTGGTGGTGGTGCCTGCTGCGAAGTTTCTCCATTTTGAAGCCCAGAAAACTTGGACTGGTTACAGAGAGCCTCACGAACTATTTGAGGAAGCAATGAGGCTGGGGAACTGCCAAAGTTATTGGGAAGACCTGGGAAGGGGATTTGGAATTGGGTTGGTGGCCTCTGTAAAGGGTTAGGGGAGTGAGTTAAGTCCAATGTAACAGTTGGGAATGGAGCTGAGGCTGAGATAGTTGCCATGTTAGAAGAGCAAGGAAGCGTGAGGAAATTTGCATTCATTAGGCCATCAGCGCTTGACATTGATCCAGAAAGCAGCATTTTTGCAGCTGATGAAGTCATTTTTGCCATTGCCATCGCTGCTGGAGGCAAGGCGTGGCTGTGATTTCCTTCGTATGTTGTTATAAGTATTGTTCTGTCCTCAGCGCATCTTTGTACCTGTTAATTTGTGTATCAAAACATTAGCCTTGAAACAACCTTAAATTGTACTTATGAACCTTGTTAAATTAATGATTAACAAATTCGTCATCATTTTGTCTGTATAAATCATATTTTGAGAAAACTCTATCTGGACATACCTGTTTTCTAACTGGGCAACCCGCAGCCATGGTGCACCGATAATAAGCTCGAGGACATGGGTTTCCTTTGGCCATCTTCTGCCCATACTTTCGCCATTGGCATCCATCAGTGATCTGAGATGAACAATTTTCGATCAGATTAGAAAGAACATCGTCTGCTGAGCAAACTGTAAAATCTAGATACACTCTGACATACCATTGGTGCTTCTGATCGAGCTCTAACTGAAACTCTTGCCTTTCTCATGGTGGCCTCTGCATGTTCAACATTCGTTGATGGACAGAATTTTGGAATTTTATCTGCAGCAAGAGCTTGATCTGGAGACCTATCTTCTATGTCAATTCCCCGGCCAAATTCCTTCTTATCTTGATCAAATCCAAGTCCTTCATTAATCCCATTCTTTTTAGTGCCAAATTCCTTGGAAGCCACTTCCACGTTATTTCCTGGTGATCCTGACCTGTCCTGACTTCTTCCCAATGATGAACAATGCGAAGGCTCATCAGTATCAGTATTAGTAGCTAACCCAAGATCCATAAATTGCCTTGGCACTAACGCTCTGCCATTCCCAGTTTGTTTCTTATCATCCACTTTTCCATCAAACACCTCGTGTTCTTCAGCTTTCTCACCCTTCTGGTCCTGCATCAAATTCGCCATATGCATCTGCAGAGCATTGTAATTGGTATTGACCTGATCAAGCATGTCCCTTAACCGATGATTCTCCACCTTCATTCTCTCAAGCTCAGCTTGAAGAACAGCCATCTGAAACAGTACACAGACACCATATTGATTCAAAATTTCACAAAATGAGAACTACCCATCACAGAACAGATTCCCATTGAATTTGTTGTTACATCTAATTTTCCTTACCTCACTCTTATCTCTTTTATCTTCAAAACCAGGTGATATCGATAAGTCACCATCCACCATGGATTGATCACTGCTCGTGTTGGTAGTTAGAAGATTCAGACCCGTCTACAGAACAACAAAATCATAAATCATAATCAAAAGGTTATGTTTTTCAATTTACAATCGTTGATGGGTCGATCACTTACATTTACTTTGAATTCTAACATAGGTGGAGTAATGGAACGATGATGTTTATCAGCGTCAGCAGAGGCAACCATGTCAACAGCCTTGTTGTTCTTGTCCGAGAAGAAGTCCATCTCATCGATGATGGCTCTTTTGCCATCAGAGGGTGTTGTCTGAGAGTGTTGATTAACTCCGGCACAGTTAAAGTTGACTTGGAATGGGCGCATAGAAGTGGATGGAGGCCTCTTGGTGCTAACAGAGGCATCCATGGAAGGAAGGCTGGACTTGGGGTCTTCAGGAAAAGAGTTGAGAACAATTGGGTTGTGGAGGAAGAAACTCCCAAGTGGATCTGAATCAATGGAGAGTCCACCCCCTCTGGCCATAAATTTCAATAGAATGAGAGAGATATAAAAGTGAAGTTTTATAAATGATGCAATGGACTAGGCAATAAAAGTGGAAGCTCAGGACTTTCAAGTGTTGCAGTAAGAAGTATTTATGTTTGCGTTGAATATTGTAGTACTAGATTTGGAGTTAAAGATGATTGAAAATCCTCAAAAAATAATATTTATTTTTCAATTTTTATTTGAAGTATAAAATTTTCTAAATATAACAGTTGACAACAAAAATGGTGAATTTTTTTTTTTAATACTTTGTAGTTTGTAGTCATCTAAAGACTATATTCAATAACTGATTAACTTAAAATGTGGGACTTAAATATGAGGCTTATTAAGGCTCAATCCTTGGACTGATTTCAACGGTTAATTAATAAATATAAATCTCAAGTAAAATTTAATAAATACAAGAGTTTTTTTGAAGATTAATCTCTTTTATTGAAGTTCTGAAAATTGCTATTCTTTAACTATTGTGTAATTTTTTAGATAATTATTTATAAATGTTGAGTAAAAATACCTTTAGAAAGAAAATTTTAATAATAAGATGCATTGGTCAGTGTTATTATATTAGTTAATATGTCATCATCCTTTTAAAATAATATGAATTGATTGAAAATCTTTTTTTGGTTTAAAACAATCTCCACTTCTTCATTACCAAAATAATAATTAAAATTAAAATTATATCCTAACAAAGTTTTAAATTTCTTTGGATTGAATATTGAAAAAAGATATGCCTTCCTTTTATCTCTAAATGTCTTATATTTTAAATATGAAAAATAGAGATATGGTCATAATTTTTGAAAAAAAAAACATTTGTGTTAATTTGAGATATTATTTTAAAGTTATTCTTTTAATAAAGTGTTGTTTTTAAAATACAATATCTTATGAGATGTTTAAAAAAATTTTAAAATTTTTTTTCTTATCTTAAATTTAAGAAGCTTGTGAAACATATAATATTTAAAAATTGATCCAATAATTTAAAATTTTAAAAATTGAGAGTAAATCACTTAGAATTCTCCATTACTAACCAAGCTCTTAAAATTCATATATTTGAATTAATATAAAGTTAATTTGGATTATGAAGGTGTAAAGCAAAGGACGGAAGGGTAATGAGATTGACGCGTTCCAAGAATTGATGGCTCCGATTGGATAGGCGCCTGAGGCTCGTGAAAAGGTGTAGTCTGAGTCAACGGTTTTGATGAGGGGAGGAGGAAGTGGGGCCCCTAGAGTGAGGACTATGACTAATTTAATTGGTTCACTGTATTTTAATCTTGACTTTGGACACGTAAGAACAAGATGGATGGATTCGGAGCGAAGGTAACGGGTTGACCCTGTCCACACTCATCGTTCGGATCCGTTATTCTTTACATATTTGTTATTTTGCTGTAATTCATCTGTCCAAGTATTACTATTTAGTCACTAGTCAACAGTCAACAGTCCCTCTTCTCCATATCTTTTCTCGTTTTATTTCCACACTTTCTTCTTCTTTCTCCACCTCACCCCGCATATCGTCTCAAGCATCTTAAAAATTATATAATATTTAATCAATCACAATTACCAACCACAAAAATTAAAACTATTTTATTTCTGGTATTTTCTTTTTCTTTTGATAATTATATTTTTCTTCTAAAAATTCTGCTTTATGACATTAATATTTGCTCATAAATGGATGAATTATAAAGGTACGTAGGATAAATGAATATTATGCATAATAACAATTTATATTTATTCCACTTATGTAGTGTAGGGTGTTTGACTGTGATGTTTGATTCTTAAATGGGGTTTTTATCTAATGGATATAATATAATCATATGTTGAAGGATAAAAAGAAGAAAAAAATCAAAAAATGTCTCTTGTGAAAACTCAAACACTGTACAATAACCTAATTTATAGCATGATTAAAGGAGAAGAGATTAAGAATATTTGAGAGCGTTGATGAATTCATCATAGAACAACTTTTATTCTCCTAATCCTAAATGATTTCTTCTGTGTGATTTAAATAAGACAATCACACAATATAATAGAGTATAGATTAGTGGCTCTTTCTTATGTTTATTATATAGATTAACTTACCCATCAGGGTCAGTCCACTTATATAAGAGCCACAATTGTATTTAACATACATAAATATTAACTGAGTTTTATAAAATAATTAAATTATGTAAGTTCACACAAGAATATTAAAATATTCCAATATCTTGTGATAGTGGTAGCTAGACTAATGATTTGGGAATAGTGGTTTCCAACCAAATCAAGATGAGCTGTGCTAAAACAAATCACAAAATACAAATGGTGATGATGTTTAGGGGATAAAGAGGTCAAGAATGAAGACTACCCACTTGGACAATGTCTTATAATCTTATATACATATATAGCCTCTTTAGTTGTAACAACCAAAAAACAATGACTAGTTTATGAATGGTCAAAAAAACAAGATCATGAAGATAGTGGAAAAATTTGTAGTCTATTAAGGATAAGTAAACTATATTAATCATATTTAATAAGTGTCATTTAAACAGTATATATATTTACCTAATAGAATCGTATAAACTGAAGTATAGATTCATGCATCCACATTGATGATGGGGAGAAGGTTCAAGATTAAGTAGAACATACAGCGAGGCATTGTTGACCGCATTGTTTGAAGGTTGAAAAGCATGCAGATTGCAGGTCAAAATCAAAACAACACAACATATTACACGTAGGGTCCTTTTGCCGACATCAATAATCCCTTTTCTATTATCATTAAGTTTGATGCTAGCAAGCTACTCTTGTTAATTTAGCTGTGTTTGAAACAAAAGGATGTAAACATATATAGATATGATCCATGTTCCTTAAGTGGTATACAGTCCCAGGTGGCTGGGGGAAGTGTTTTATATGATATATGCATGAATGGAAAGTTGTAGCTAGGTTTTAATTTGAAGGAAAACGTGATTCAAATGTATTTCTCATTAGAAGCAGCTAGCCCTGCACTTTTTGCCCACTGACAAGCTCTCTCTTGATCATTAACTTTTTCATAAACGTTAGGTTACTGTTAATATATATATATATATATATATCTTTCGGCACAACCGAACTTTGTCTCCAAATTAACTAGTCTGTGACTAATTCTGTCTCTAGCTCGTGTTACACGGTTATATCTCACTCCCTTTCAAATCACATATATAATCAAGCCTTCACTCCCAGTCCCCACTAATTAAGATATAACAACATGGCTATATGTATATATGTCGTTATTACTCAGATATCAACATGGATATATATATTTGACCAACCAATACCACTTTTTGGAACCAAAAGGTATCACTACTGTCTGTGTTTATTTGTATCACCTATTAATATATATATATATATATATATATATTTGTTAGCTAGAGTTTTCGTTTAACAGTTTAAATTTTTAGGTTAAAATATATAGTTTTTGAGATAATATTATTACAACTTTCATAATGAAGCAATCAGCTAAGAGAGTTCAATTCTCCCTACCTTTAGTTTTGTGCTTTGTTCATAACGCTTCTTCTTCTATTTTGGAAATGGCTATTTAAAATTGAAATACCACCAATATAAATCAAATTAACTTAGCTATTCTGTACTTGAAAACAATCATCATTGACACATGTTTGATGTATCTGATTTTTGTTCTAACTATCCATTCAAAATCAAAGCGAGTTACAAAATTACTATTATAAAACGAAGAGTACACGAACACTGAAGTACTAGTTTCAAGTTTGAACAAATAAAATGGAAACTAATTATGAGGTTGATGGCAGGCGATGATACTCATGCATGGACCACAGAATAATTCATTAATTGGAATACAAGTTGTCAAAGGAAAGCTGGATATTTGACCTATTAGTAATCAAAAGATCGCAAATTAAATCCTATCACCATCAGATTACATGTGCTCCAGCCTCCGTGGACCGTCTTTAATTTGGAGAAGAAACCAACTCATTATAATTAATAACAGATACCTTCCACTCATCTCATAATTAATGAAGCCTCAACATGTTACCTTTTCTTCCCAAATTAAAAGCCATACATTTCAACCCGTAAAGTCCTGTTTGTTTGGGCTTATTCTGAGAATAAATTATTTTTTTAAAAAAATAATGTATTCTGATAAAAATATACCTGTTTGTTTGGACTTATAGAAAAATGATAAGTTAATGAAAATTGAGAAAACCTCCTATATGGAAAAGTTAAAAATTATAAATTCTCCTTATAAGGAGAAAAATAAGAAGAGAAAGAAACTTTCATCTCTGAAATTGTCCATCTTTCTTCAAAAGTCCTTCTTAATTACTGCATCCAAATATAAAACAACTTCTCTTTAAAAAAAAACTATTCCTCCTACAGGAGAAGAAGAAAAGACATTCTCTGATAAGTTCAAACAAACATGCCTTAATTTTACTATTCAATTATGTCTTTAAATAGCTAGCTGCATGCTACTTAAAACCTTATTATTAAGTATATATTTATTGTTATAAATAATTTATAACTTTATAATTTTTGAATCTGTGAATCATCTAATAATTTATTATTATTTGATGAACTTTAGTTTAATACATTATTTTTAAATACGTGTCTATATTAAGAAAAATCAAAAGAAAGACCAAGCATTTATTTAAATAGAAAGGAGTTAACAATTTGATATAATGAACCACTTTTGTCAAATTATCAAACAAAGTTCTATAATGATTCCAAGCAACTTAGCATGAGCACTTTGGCCCCTTTTTTCCAACTAGAAGAATGGAAACTTAGTTACATACACCAAGTTCTTGGATTGGTGTAGGCTGGTTTTACTTTTTAGGTTTATACATATAGATCAATAGAAGAAGTAGTGAACCCCACAATATATAAGTGGTCAACCTAACACCATAAATTTGTTCCTTTAATTAATTTTATGAGATACACGATTTTTATTCATAAAACTGTGTATAAATTATTATGATAACTGTATTTAAATTTAAATAATGTGATTAATTTTTTTGGGTTAAATGCAAACTAATATTCCTTTCAGCATCTCTAACATATGAATAAAATTTATTAAAAGTAACTTACAAGGGCCGAATTTTTCGGTAATTAAAAAAAAGAGAAAAGTAAAAATGAACAAAAAATGGAAAATAGTCATTCTTATATTTATTATATAAATTAAGAAATAAATATTAATACAAAATATTAATATTGTTGAGTTTTATATATGTTAAGAAAGATTATTGGGTAAAAATCATGATTTTATAGTTTAAATTATTTATTTTATTTCACCACCATGTGATCAAGTCTCTGGAGTCAAGAGATGTAAACAGTGATAATTGATGGCAATGGATCGATGAAGCTTCTTAGGCACATTCATATATTAGTAGTAAAGAATAAAGACATTTGAATTAAAATACTATAAAAAGATTTATCATTAAAGTATAGTCTTTGTCGTGGTTGCTCGTATTCCCAAGAAGATTTCTATCTAAATATACAGAGCAACTTTGATTGATTCACAAATATTATATAATATAGTTAGAGAAGAAATTAAATAGAGTTTTTATTTGGTCATTAAGAATATAATTAAAAAATGCAGCAGATATATGTCCCGTATATAAATTAAACTGTTATAACTTTTATTAATCATTATATTTGTTAAAATACTGCATATGCTTTAAAGAGAAATAGTCTGTGAGATCACTGAGATGAGCATTATTTCATAAATATAAATTATATAATACAACGTGGTTGATTGTGTGTGAAAGGGAAACATGTATCTAACTATTAAAGTGATAAAATTTGTAATGCTAAAAGGTGTGGTGGATTTATTTGAATTAGTGGTTGGTATGGAAAATATTCCAAGAGATTGGTGTTTTAATTTGAATATTTAACGTGTTTGCTGTTCTGAATTTGATCGCATGATCCTTTTCTTCTAATCAAAGGCTTCAACTCCCCAGTCCCATTCACACACCTTCTTCTATGACCTCCAAGCTCCTCTTTAAAGTCTTGTTCAGATTTGACTCCAAGTTGGCTGTGCAAAATGATAGTGGAATTTGGACTATAAAGCCGTATATTAACTGATTCAATAAAGGTGGATGATTCTTTGGTTTCATCTAATAAAATATTAGGATTCGATAATGTGACTGAATCTTGTTAGTTATAGACGATTAAAAATAGATAAGATATAACTTAAAGATGACAAAAAAATATACATGAATATCATCCTTTAAATCCAAATAAATAAATAACCATGATATAATTAAAATATTACCCATTAACGTAATTACTGACCCAATCACATTATACCTATTGTAAAACCTTGGATAAAGTATTATTCTCCCCAAGATCTTGATAAGAATCAGTGTCCATGTTGCTCATCATATTGCTGACTTCGTTAACATAAATAATAATAATCAATATTTTAAAAATCTATCCAAAACCTAAAACTTTGAACATTATATGTTAAAACAACGATGCCGTTTATTCTCTCCTGCCAGGATATTGATTTTACTAAAGGACAAATATATTATGAAAAATAGTTTAATTAAACCAAAAAAATATCCGTGCAAATGTTCTCGTAACCACAATTCTTTCAAATCATCACTCATATATATAATATATCCAATCCAACAGAGGATAGGTTCAAGTGTCATTTGAACGAAATACTTTGCAACTTCAAACACACAGTCAGACAGAGGAGAACAGGAACGAAGTACACTACATTGGCACCACATGCCAAACGCCATAGTTACACAATTACTGGAAAACCACAACTGGTTTAGAATTATTCTAAAGCCAAATTTCTCCAATATGCATGCAAGCATCGGGAAACAACGCAAGGGTAACAAACAAGTAAAACTAAGAGCTTCCAGTTTGTGGGGCCAATACAGTGAATACAGAATATAGCATATGGCAGCTGAAATCAGCTACGAAATTATTTAGTTAGACAAGTAACGAGTCATCCATGACTGGAAGCGAGACCAAGCCAGCTGAACTGCAGCTTCATCTTCATCAGGCATTCCCATGCCTTTCCTCCTCTGGATTCCTTCTGGAGACCTGTTCATGAATGCATGTGCGTTGCCAGGATATATGTGTACCTCATATGGAACTCCAGATGCCTTCAGCTTCTCCTCCAAGGTCTTGGCAGCCTGAGAAGACAGCACAAGTAGCTTAGACAGTTTTTTGCTCCTATTATCCTCTCAATTCTGAACTTTCACATTTACCATATTCCTATCATCCTATGGAATATTGAATTACAATTATCACTAACAAGTATTAATTTATTGTGTGAAATAAAGGGTTTCAGGTTCGGAACACCAACAGGTGCCCCCTCTCCTCCCACCCCCATTCAAATTTTTTAGTTGGACGACGAAGATATAGTAACACCTAAATAATGAAAAGCACATGAAAATGTGCCTTGTGTGACAAAATACTCACAAAGGGAAGAACGGAAATCTTTCAGAGAATAAGGAATCGATAACAATTCTGAGATTTTGAATACTATAGCAGGACATCAAAATAATGGAAATAAAATTTATAATATTTCACATCTTGCACACATTGGCCACATAGGAGCGATTGAAAGTCCAAAGTTGAAACCTTACTATAGAGGTTATAATGCAAATAAAATTTAAAACATTGTATATCTTGTGCAAATTGGCCACATAGGAGTGATTGAAATGCCAAAGTTGAAACCACACTACTGGGGTTGGTTTTTTTCTAAGAGATGCAGTTCTTGGCTCACAAGGTATGATCCATTTTGGCCCATAAACCTCACAGTTTTGCTCTTCAAAAGACACCTTGTGGGAATCACAGCCCGTGACATACAAGCCCAAAGGCTTCCTCAGATTTACATAGGTATGCTTGCCAAGAAAGGTTCTAATTGTCATTTACAGTTGATGCTTGAGAGAAGATGAAAAATTGGTCACTGAAAATTGTTTTTGTCCGTTACTAAGGTTATATGAATGTAGGTAAGTCAGTATTGGTAAAAGATAAAATGCAAATGGTGCTCAATCTATCTTCATCTTGTTTTCATCCTAAGCATAGATAAACAAATCTGTAAAAAGCAGAATGCAAATAGTGTGTGAGGTTACAAGTCACTCTACACTCTACAGTACCAACACTCGCCAATAGACCTTGAGCATAGGCTCAAGAAACTAGGCAACTCCCCACCCCCACCCCCAAAATCATGAGTAATATATAATCGAAAAACTAGCCAGCCAAAAGTGAATAACACAACAACAGGGATGTTAAGAGGCAAAAACGACCAGTAACACTGATCATGGGAGTAGCAAAGATAATCCCATACCGTAACATCTGAAAATCCAACAAAATTATCGAGCTCTCCAAAGTGAGCCTGAACAGGAGCCTTGGCTTGGGCAGGGTCGGCAAGCTCTGAAGAAGGGACTCCATAGAAAGCTACAACAGCATCAACCTCTGGAACCAACACAGAACTTGCAATAGAGAGAGCACCCCCCATGCAATATCCAGTTACACCAGCCTGTTGCAATGTATTTCACATTTTATTTAACAAAATATCTACCTCTAATTAAAGAAACATGAAATTTTAAAATTGCTGTTTCACATTGAAAGTGAATGGTATTGAACATATCATTTATTAAAAATAATTACAGACCAGTGTTATGCATCAGTTCTGGCACTTTTTGAATTATTCAGGATCTCAACAACCAGATTCAAATCTAATGAGAACACATTGGCTCTCTACCCAAAATAACTACTCCAAGCCAATAAAATTTTCTACTTTCAAATTATAATTAATAAAATGATACAAAATGTTGGAAATCAATTTCCTTCTAGTGAGATCAATCCATTATTATGAAACATCACACAAATTCTTCAAATTAAAAATGAAAGGAACATGGCTCCAAAAGACCATATATATTGATTGGTTGAGTATTGCTGACTCATTAGGTAAAAATCTTGAAATAAACCATGATTAGGAATAAACATGGCAATCAGCAGCATTTTAAAGAGGAGATATTATAAGTTAATTTACATTTTTAAGCAATCTTTATGCAACTATAGTAACTACCTATTCAGTGCCTCACAAGTTACATTTTATGTAAGACTCCTAAACTAATTCACTTTGAACCTTAAGCTAAGGCTAGTAGTATATGAGCAGATGACATCCAGAAGAACAGAACAATCGAATCCACATGACAGTAAAAGCACAATTAAAATTTGCACATCAAATTGGTCTATATATATAAAAACCATGGAGTCATAATGACCCATTACAGAACATTTTTAAATAAATCATTTTTCATCTAGACAGCGCGTAAACAGTGGCAAACCTTCTTTGAACCATTTGCTTTAAGCCAGTTAACTGAAGCACGGATGTCCTTTACAGCACCTTGCCAATCAAGACCATCCATCAAATGCTGTGCTTCTGCAACATCCAGACCAACCTTTCCTCTGTATAGACTGGAAATGAAGGCAAAAATCATCAGTCATACCATGCAGTATATGATATTATGTAATACATTAAGAATGAACATTATAAAATTTTAGGAAGCACCAATATCTTACTCCGGGATAAGAGCTTTAAATCCAGTACCAAGTTGAGAAATCTTCACAGCATGGTTCTTAATTTCAAAATCCACACCCCACCATTCCTGAAGCACAACAATTCCAGGAGCATCTTCTTTGCCAACAACATATGCATCGAATGTCTGATAATTGAAAAAAAAAAAAAAGTTGAAAATGAAGTATACTGCATGTAGAAAACATGGAAAAGTATGGTGGCAACTAGTTCGATAAAACTTCTGGTACAACATCATGACAAGAATGGATATCAACACAACTTTATGACTGCACAGCATTAGAGCTGAAATGCATAGAAACTTTTGGGCATGGTATGTTACTAGCATAGCATATAACAATAAGTTCCAACTCTAAGTCATTTGGTCAGCCCAAGTTGTTAAAAAGCAACTCTAGGACTAAGTGTTTACAGCAGTTTCCAAACAGTGAACACACTTGACATCAGATAGATGGAATCATTCAGCCTTCTGACTAGGTTTAGAAGCTAATTCCTCGTTGCTGAATGGAGCAAGAACCGGGAACAATTTCATAATAGTAGTTCCTAATTTGAAGTTGACCCACAAGCAACGATAGACGGAATGTGGGTAACGTTTCAAATGTCGATCTACACAGTCTAGATGAAATATATCGAAACAAGTCCAACATAACATCTATGATGAAGATTCATTACCATAACAAAGTCATCGGCAAGTTAGAAACTTTTTCACTGCAGAGGTTCATAAAATCCTCCAAGAGAATCTAATTTTGGATGTCATCTTAGCCCGTAAGAAAACAATCCATTTCGACCACTAAAAAAACACTGCAATTTAGTAGTAAAAACCCAGTGTCACCAATCCAAAATTTCACTGATCAGAGAAATTCCAACAGCTCCCAGACTCGAAATAGAAAAAACACTACAACGAAAATTTCGAAATCTATTAATTAAAAACAGCAAAATAAGTCAACCGCGTGACTGAAAGACTAGACAACATATAAACTGCACGAAATTAACAGAAATAAAAGCGAAGTCGGCAAGCATATGAAAGAGAGAGTAAGAAAGAAGAAATGAGGGAGGTATACTCACAGTGTCATCCCTCTGAATCTGGATTTTCTTGAAAGGAGATGAGGCAGAATCAGCCATGGAACGGACTGAGAAGCGAGAAGCAGAGAGAGAAACGGTGTGTGCAAAGAAGAAAGGAGAAGACTTGTGAGGAATTGAGGTGAAGAATCTGGAAGCAGATGATTTAAAAACAGCTAGCATTCCTCGCTTTCACTTTCACTGCCGCAGTTGCCAACTTGCCACCCTTAGCGCAGTATTGGATAAATCGGATATATGATCGTGAGAATTCCGAAGCCAGAGAACGGTGTCGTTTAACACGTGATACATTTGGGCTAGTCGCGTGTCAAAATAAGGCTATTAGTACTATTTTATTGATATTTTATTATTATAAATTAATTTTTATAAGTATTAATTTATTAATTTATTTTTTATATTAATTAGGTATTTGATTAATTTATATTTAAATTGTTTATTTATACTTTTAATTAAATTTAATTACTTATTAAATTAAAATTCATTTTATTAAATAATTTTTTTCTTTATTTTTGTTATTTTAAAATTATTTATTTTTTACTAATTATTTTTATTAATAATTTTAATTCATTAATAAGCATGATAAATATTAATGAACTCGTCAAGTTGAATAAATAAAGACGATAAATAGAATTGATTCAAATAATCAACTTTGACTATCTTAAAATATTAAAAAATAATTAGATATAATTTATTTAGTTATTTTTTATTTTATAAATTTTTAATTATATTTTTTTTATATTTTGTTATTATAATATACAATAATATTTATAATATTTGTCATTTTATTCCTTTTTTTAGGTTTTTATTTGATTTAGAAGGTGATGATCCTTGAAAGCAATAATTTAATATTATTTTATTATTTTTATTTAAAAATAAGTAAATTTAGATAAAATATTTCATTGAGTAATATTTATATATTTTTTATCAAGAATATTCTTAGGCACATTCATAGATTAGTAGTAAAGAATAAAGACATTTGAATTAAGATACTATAAAAATATTTATCATTAAAGTATAATCTTTGTCGTGGTTGCTCGTATTCCCTAGAAGATTTCTATCTAAATATGTAATACAGGGCAACTTTGATTGATTCGAAAATATTCCAAGAGATTGGTGTTTTAATTTGCATATTTAAAGTGATTGCTGTTCTGAAATTTGATCACATGATCCTTTTCTTCTAATCAAAGGCTTCAGCTCCACAGTCCCATTCACCCACCTTCTTCTATGACCTGCAAGCTCCTCTTTTAATTTCTTGTTCAGATTTGACTCCAAGTTGGTTGTGCAAAATATAAGATAGTGGAATTTGAACTATAAAACCATATAATAAGAACTGATTCAATCAACACAACTGTATGATTATTTAGTTTCAAGAGACTTAAACCAGCCAACTTCTCTAATAAGGAAACAAGATTCGGTTATATTCCTGTTAATCATAGATGGTTAAGATGAGCCATGACTTTGAGGTAATCGAAGAAAAAATAAGAACATTATTTTGATTGTCCAAATAAATAAACAGTCAGGATATGACTAACATGTTAGATACCAACATAATTAGATCCTGACTCGATCAAATTATACGTATTGTAGGACCTTAGGATAAAGTATTATGCTGACCAAGATCTTAATATAAATGAGTGTCCATGTAGTTCTTCATATAGTGAATTTGGATCCCATTATGTTTCAAAAAAAACTTGATGAGTTGATATTCGAATTTAATGGTGGAGGGGGACTACCCGCCTTGCCCCCTCCCCTGCCCGGCTTATTTCCACCCATCCAAGGGTGGAAAAGTAACTTGGATCCCCTCAGATACATGAAGATATCTAAACAACTCATATTGCATACTATGTCAACATAAAAAATAATAATTAATATTTTAAAAATGGGGCTTGCTATGCTACAGCCCCATTTTTAGGCTGTAACATAGCTTCGGCATTCAAACTTGATATTTTTTTAATTTTTTGTCTTGATTTTTTTTTATTTTTTAACATTAATTAATTCTTGTTTATGTCATATAATTTTTTGAAAATTTTTTAAAACATTTTTAAATTATTTTACATCTTTTATATACTA
The DNA here is from genome assembly GCA_034509205.1 of Ceratonia siliqua. Lineage (NCBI taxonomy): Eukaryota > Viridiplantae > Streptophyta > Magnoliopsida > Fabales > Fabaceae > Ceratonia > Ceratonia siliqua. Next base: position 5,285,759 of record JASKGM010000009.1, read on the forward strand.
TTCATCTATAATTTTTTTTGATACTATTCATTTATAAACAAAAATATTTTTAAAAAATAAAAAAACGTTTTAAAAAATATATATAATATAAATAATAATTTATTAATATAAAAAAATTAAAAAAATAATTAAAAAAATTTAAAAAAAATTAAAAAGTCTAAGCTACCGCCCCACTTTAGGGCGGTAGCTTAGAATTGCCCTTTAAAAATCCACACAAAACTTAAATTTTTGAACATCACATGTTAAAAATAAGAATATTATGTGGGACGGTAGGAAACTGTCACTCACCATAGCAAATTCACAATAGGCAGTAGCTTAATTTTTTCCTAAAAACAAAGATGCTGTTGCTTCTCTCACACAAGATGTTCATTTTAATAAAGGAAAAAATATTTTAATTAAACAAAAAAAAAAATCAATGCTAATGTTGTCATAACTACAATTCTTTCAAGTCATCGCTCATATATATCCAATCAAACTGAGGATAGGTTCAATTGTCATTCCAACGAAATATTTTGCGACTTCTGACACACATACAAGGCAGACTATAATGGGGCCGTTCGGATTGAATTAAAGAAAAAATTTGAAATTAAAATTTTAAAAATAATAATTTTTATAATTTTTTGAGCTGTTCGTATCTGCTTCTTCTTAAAGTAGAAAGAGAAGTAAAATGAGAAATTCTAATTAAAGTAGAATCTATATTTTATAATTTCTTCTTGTAGAAGAAGTAGATTTATTTTTTCTTAACTATTTTACCCCTCTATTCATCATAGTTACATCTTTTTTTATTATAATATTATAATTAAATTTTATCATAATTATA